>SNQJ01S0067365.1:5350-28525 GCA_010110895.2 Picea sitchensis | reverse complement strand
TTTCTGTCAAACTGCCATGGTCTTCCCAAAAAAATGTGGCATACGTCCATGGGGATTACATCACATGGGATTTCATCTTTATATCCTCCTATTTTAATTTCAACCAGGCATTGTTTAGTGATCATTACCTGGTGTCCTTTTTGCAACCATCAGACTTTGTATGGCCTTGGATGTATAGTTTTCTTCAGCTCCAATTTCTCCACCATCTCTATGGATACAAGGTTGTCAGTACTCCCACTGTCAATGATCACCTTGCATACTTTATCCTTAGTCTTGCAAGATATCCTGAAGAGATTGTTTCTCTATACTGGTTTTTCAATTACTGCCTCTGGTTTTAAGAGAACTTTTCTCAACATCAGGGATGCTCCATCCTCTGCCCCTTCTCCGTCAACATCTCTTCGTTGTGCTTCTGAAATGTGAGCTTCTCCTTCTTCCTTCTTTTTCTCAGGACAATCCCAAGACATGTGCCCTATCTTTCCATAGTTATAGCACCTTACTCCTCCTCTGCCTCTTCCTCTAGAAGAGTTTCTTCCACCACTCTGTCTCCCTCATGAACTTCCTCCTCATTTTGAGTGATTGTGTGGTTTCTCAGTCTCGTCCTTAGACTGATGTGCTCTATCATGGTTAAATCCCTTTCTTTTGCTTGGGATCGAGCTTTAACATTTTCCTCACTGGTTCTATTTTCTGACCAACTTCTCCTCTGCCTTCAGCGCAAACTGATAAGCATCTTCCATAGTCCTCACTGACATCATGCTAAGCTCATCCTGGATTTCATATCTCAAGCCATTTATATATCTGGCGACTCTTTATTCGTCTCTCTCCATTTGTCCAGTTTTGATGTTCAACTGGTAGAACTCCTCGGTGTACTCCTGGACTGTCATCCCTGTCTGTCTCAGGTTCTGTAGCTTCCTGAATAGATTGATCTAGTATTCTTTGGGTATGAACTTATCCTTTAGTTTGGCTACCATCCTATGCCAACTCTTTATCCTTTGTTTGCCTTTACTTATCCTCTCAGCCCGTAGTTCGTCCCACCACAATGCTACATGCCCTTTTAGCCTGGTGACTGCCTGGTTCACCTTCTTCTCCTCATCGACATATTCATAGTCGAAGTGTTTTTCCAATGACCTTATCCAGTCCAACAGTTCTTCAGCATCTAGATTTCCCTCATACATGGGGACCTCTATCTTAGCTCTGCCTCCCAATCTAGCAATTGCTCTCAACAAACGTTCTTCTGTAGCATCCTCTCCTATAGCTTCTTCAACCTCAACCTCTTCACTTTCTGCATCACTGACATCCCCAACATTAGGTTCTCTTCTCTATGTTGCTTCCAGTGGTTACAATCAGGCGCGGAGCTCTCACATCTCCCTCTCTACAACACAATTGGCTAAAGGAAGCTCTCGTCTTCTTGGCAGCATTATGTTGACTATCTGTCACACATAGAGTACATCTCTGAGTTCTTTGTCTCCTTCTTTTCCACCTTCGCCTGAAGTATACAGAGGAAAAATTGAGGCTCTGATACCACCTGATGCAGATCCCCTATCCCTCTTAAGGGTTGCGCAATCTCTCGGTCAGGATCTTTTGATTCAGGAGCCGAAGTGGCTCTTCTAGTTCCAAATTGGAATCCTTTGAACGAACACACAGGTCCCCCACAAATTCCCAGTTGGCTTTTCCAAGCACCAAGCATGAGCTCCCATAGCACACGACCAAGAGTCATTACCTTGCACTAAGCCAAAAAGGGTGCTTTTCGTGGACCGGAACTTCAGAAGTCAAGCGTCTCGTCCCTTTGTCCTTGGAATCCTCGGTCACCAAAATGTCGGAATATCATGGACCGGGACTTCACAAGTCAAGCATCCCATCCCTTCCTCCTTCAAATGCCCGATTGTCGAAATGCTGAAATATTCCAGCACCTATTCCTCCAGGTTCTCGCGTTTCGCGAGATCAGAATGAAAGGGATATCTCTGTTCCTTAGAATCCTACATTGTTGTAATGCTGAAATGTCCCAGTGCCTATTCTTTTGGGTTTTCACATTTCACAAAATCTGTGTACAAGTGATATCTTTGCTCCTTGGAATCCCTAGTTGCCAAAATGTCGAAATTTCTGAGTCCTATTCTTTCAGTTTTTCGCATTTCATGAAATTTGGGTACAAGGGATATCTCTGCTTCTTGGAATCCTCGGTTGCCAGAATGTCGAAATGTTCCAGTGCCTATTCTTTTGGGTTTTTGCGTTTCACGAAATCTAGGTGCAAGGGATATCTCTGCTCCTTGGAATCCCCGGTTGCCAAAATGTCGAAATGCCGAAACTCTGAAATGCCTTGGCGTTCGATCAATGAATCACAATAATCCCTTGGATCTATGGTCCATGTATGACCTCGCTATTTTTCTATTTCTTGATTCGGGATTTTGGATACAAGGACCTCTGTCCTTCCAACTCGTGGTACCTGAAATCGTGAAATGGACCAACTGTCCAGATCTATTTGAGATCGATGGTCACTATTCCTCCTGAGCTTTGGATGTCGAAAATCCCTCACCACTAACCTCCTCAGAACTCCACCTTATCCAATGGATGGCGGGGTTTCGACGTTTCTCCTTAAGGACTCTCCACTGTCCGTTCAGATCTTCAAGATCTCCCCTCCCAGATCTACACAGCGTTAAATCCTACGCTTTTCCCTCAAATCAGATGGTCTATGGGATCTTTTGCTGCGATCCAACACTTGATGACGTTCTTCCTCCTGAGATTTTACTCACTTCAGACTTATAATATTTTCTAAGTCTTCAAAGACTCGGTGTTCATTCCTTCCAGAGAATGAGTTCCTGGATCTCGATAATACTTTTTGAAGCATTATCCCTTCTGAGCTTTGCTTGGTTCAAACTTTGATTTCCCGTGCACTCCTTGCGTTTGAGGGATTTTGATAAATTAGATCCATGGTATTTCTCATAGAGAAATTCCTCCTGATCTCCTTACATTCCTCTCTGGCTCGATGCACACCTTGCAGAGCTTCCAATGAAGAGAAACAATTGAAACTGGAAAAACTCACAGTTCCATCCACTTGTTCATGTAAACAGAAAATGACAGGGAAAATGCACACAGTCCACACACCATACATTTGGATCAATTTTCCATTCTGTTATATTCASAAGTGCCCAATGGCTACATAATACATTCAAAATTATAGTAATTCAAAACACTGGGATCTCCTGCTAACTTGTAKTTCTCTCTTAYAGCTAATTCCTCTCTATATTGCTCCTCTCTCTAACTAGGTGTACAAACTTCTACATAACTCAAAAATGTTTCTAGGGTTTCCCCTAGCTACTTGCCTACTCTAAAATTCATCCTATGCTATCTTAGTTCAGTCGCATTCCAGAGCCGAAGTGGAAACTCCTTCTTTGTTTACAATTTCAAAAACTTGCCTCAAAGGGTAAAATTCAGCACCGGTTCAAGCGTGCCTCCAAAGGTGAATTTTGGCACTGAGTGGAGACAGATTATGAAATTGGTTGTAACTACCCACATTGAAGTTCATGAAGAACTCTCACATGTTGAGTGGTCCCGCCTCTATGCGCTTGCCAACGATGCTCCTGCATCACCCTGAAGCATCAAATTCAAGGAAAAATATATTTTTGAATATAGGAAGAGCCAGGACTTGAGTCATGCACATAACCTCTTTCTAGGTGTGGAAGGATTGATCAACAACTAGTTTCCAAGTGAAATCATTATTTTTAAGGAGAGAAACGATAGGTAAGGGAATGTTTTTAGAATTCAGAACAAACTTGCGATAAGACTCTGTTAAACCAAGAAAACCACAAAATATATTAATAGTTTTAGGGCGAGGATCCTCCCATACACCATCATTTTCGACAACATGACCCAGGTACTCCACTTCAGAGACCCCAAAGGCATATTTAGACTATTTGAGGAAAGGTTTGTACTAATAAAGTAGATGGAGGACTTGATCCACATGGGAGATATGGGCTTCCCATTTTTTTCTATATATGAGAATATCATCAAAGAAAACTAATACAAAATGATGAAGGAATGGATGGAAGATATGATTCATGAGACTTTGGAAAGTGGAGGGAGCATTACATAGACCAAAATGCATGACCAAAAACTAATAGTGATCCTAATGAGTTCTAAATGAAGTCTTGGGAATTTCTTCCTCTTTCATACATATCTTGTGGTAGCCAGAACAAATATCAAGTTTAATAAAGTATTGAGCATTACTGAACTCATCCAATAGGTCATGAATGACATGAATTGGAAAATTATCTTTGATGGTGTGTTTGTCCGGGGCTCGAAATTTGGGGCACATGAACCAAGTACATTCTTTTTTGAGTACCATGAACACAAGAGAAGAATATGTTCTGGTACGAGGAAGGATAACTAACCTACTTCGATCAATTATTGAACAATTTTCTCAATTTTAGTCTTCTTGGCAAAGGGTTGATGATAAGGGAAACATTTGGAGGAAGACTAAGTGGTACTAGAGGAATGGAATGATCATGAAAACCATGGGAAGTGGGAAGTCCATGTGGAGTGAAAAACATCACTTGGTGTTTATAGAGGATAGATTGGAGGTTGGGATGCACACAAGGTGTATCAACTGCTTGTATGGAATGGAGTTGGGTGATAATTCAAAAATGACCTTTTTTGAGGAGATTTTCTATTCGACGAGAACTAATTATCTCAAGGGATCTTGTTATGATTCCTTGGAACTAATATTGTTGACCCTCCTATTGGAATTGCATGGTTAATTCCTTAAAATATATGAGGATGGGTCCCAGAGTGAATAACCATTTGACACCGAGAATAATCTCACAACAACCCATTTCGATAGAACACATATCATATTTCATGTGATACTAACCAATTTATAGGTGCACATTTTTACAACGTCATCAACATTTCATGGAACCACCATTGGCAATAATGATCTGAAATTTTTTGACAATGTAGATATAAAAATTGGGTTACTAGGAAATGCGACGATGAATGAAATTATGGTTTCTAGCACTCTTAATGAGGATGATGGAATTCATGTGCTTAATGTATCCAATAATCTTCGGGGTTTGGGGAGTAGAGAATCCAGTAATGGAATGAAACAAAATTAATGGTTCAACTTCTGGTGGATTAATATATGGTGGAGTAGAAGCATCAGTTAGGGGTAGGTCTACTACTGGGAAAACTTTGACCTCCTCATCAGAAACATCCTCATAAATGGCCATAATTTTTTTTTTCCTTACACTTCTGCCCTAGAAAATATATTTCATCACAATTGTAGAAAAGACCCTTGAGTCAGTGTTCAACCATTTGTTCCTGAGTTAATTTATGGATCTTGAGAGGAGTGGTAGGAGAGGTAGGATTGGTAGGTCGAGTGCAAGGAATAAAATGGGTTATTGGTTCTTGGCAGAGACAATATGTTGGGATTCCTTGGCTCAATGATTAGCTTCCAAACAAGCTTGAGGATGAACCATTAGGAATTGGGAGTGAATTTCATCCTTGGGGGCATTGATAAAGAATTCCATAGAGAAATAATCTGACATGCCCTCTCTTCATAAATGCAAGTGTTCAAAGGAATATATAATGTCTTCCACCATTTTAGATTGTTTGAACTTGGTAAAATGACCTAGAAAGTGGGTTTTAGTGTCAAAGCATTCATAAAGATATGCAACAAAATGTGTCCAAGAAACCTACCCTTGGCGTGTCTTTCTACACCATTGACACCATTTCCAACTTTCAAGATACAGAGAGAGGACACCATAACAAAGTTTGGTCATCACATCAGTAATTCCATGTAAGGAGAAATAATGTTCCATTTTAGTGACCCAACCTGTGGGATCTGAGCCATGAAATTTGTTCACCTCAACTCTAGGAAGACAGGGGTGACAATGAAGGGAGTTGGAATGAAAGGCCATATGATGGTAATATTCCTCACCTTAATAGTGTGAAGGCTGTTTTGGGGAGGGAGATCGATGAGACTATTTTAATCAGTGGTTGAGAGCCATGTTGAGGGAAGCCAATTCACCCTCATCTTCTAGTAATTCACCCATAATGTTTCACTCAAAGGTATCCAATTTGGAATTGGAGGAATAAGTTTCTCAAGTCAGTCTTTTGATGTTGTCCCTGTGTTGTTTGGATTCTTATTGCAGGTGAAGGATTTCTTGGTTGCGATTGGTGTCCATTTGAGAATGAGAGGTTCCAGGGAGGGTAAGTCAACCCATGAAAAAAAATGAAGAAATGATATATATATATATATATACATACGACGATGATCAGGGTGAAAAGAGAAATGCAATGGGATAGGTTTCAAATAAGGGTGCCTGGAAGGGTGGGTGGGACCAAAAAAAAGGGATTATAAGTGATAGGTACCACAACGATCAAGGAGAAAAGGGGAGTCCAATGGGATGGGTCACAAATAAGAGTGTCGAGAAGGGGGTTGGGTCCATGAAAAAAATCAGAATTAAATATGATATGTACCATTGTGATCAGGGCGAAGAGAGGAATCTCATGGGATAGGTCCCAAATAAGGGTGCAGATGGGGATGATTATAATTTCTATTTCATTTACTCTTGCAGAGTTATAATCTGACCTAAATAATACAACAATTTTGAAATTCCCAAATTCTTAATAGAAAAAAAAATTCTAGTAATTTCGCAACAAGAATGTAGGAGGAAAGATTGCATGGAGAAAATATCCTTTATTTTCCTTGTTTGGTATGCTCTCCCCAGGTTAGGGTTTACAGGGTGCCTATGGACAAGGATTTTATCTAATTTATAGCTCTCAAATATACATGCAGGGTTGAATAATAGTACTCAAACCAATATCTTAGGGCACCAACTAACGAGGCTCGATCATACCCTTAGCCATGCGACCCGGTTTCCCAAGTACTAGAGAGTATATTCTATAGTGTTGTTCTCGGTGGCACTATAGAAATTAGGTGATCAATCAATTCATCTATGATTGGTTTTAGGATACCTAGGGGACTCCCGATATACCTACTGGTACATGGGAGTGATGGATGTGTAAAGATTCTATTTCATGTGGTACTACTCGAGGGGTAACAACATGGATTATAGAGGTTTCCAAAAAGGGTGAAAATTTGGTTTCTAGGCAATCCCATGAAACTGTCTATATCACCGAGGTGCAGTTTTCCCCATTGCAATTTTACCCACTAAATTACAAATATTTGTTCTTTAAATATGCTGACAGTACATGTATCTTCCTTGGAAAACATTTTACCCATAATTCTCGCTAAGGAATGTGTTGTAATACCACCTGTAAGGTACCATATGTAATATAATATTCAGAAACATGAATATTCAGTAGATATCAATGGAACAACAAAATATTGAGAAGAACAATATTAGAAACAATACCTTTATTCAAAGAAAAAATTGTTCACTTGCCTCTTCAAGGGGGAAACCTACAAAAAGTAGATCTCTTTTACAATAATTCTCAAGAAAAAGATTTATCATTCCTTGTACTCTTATTTATACTAATTATATCTCCTAAATAACATTCTAGAGGAAGATCTTTCTAGATGCATAAGATTCTATGAGGTCTTCTTACATTGACTTGTTCACATTTATTAAATAGGACTTATTAATTAATTTTATCCTTTATTACATGGAAAGTATATTATTCTAACTACATGAGGGGTCTGAGATCCCTTTAACTCAACAAAAGGAACCAAACTCGCCTAAGAGGCCCAATTAGGATTGTAAGCGTTTGATGAGTGGTAAGGTTCTCTATATTCAATATCTAGTTGGGTTTATCGATGCGATTTAATTGTGATTGACATACATATATGTCCTTTCCGTTAATCCTTATCCTTAGGCTAAGTAGTTGTCTTTTTTGGTTCTTTTTTCTAACGTTAAAATAAAACGAATATGAAACTCTAGACCAGATGATAGAGAGAACCTAACTATGGTTTTTGGTGGAAGGATGGATTTGGGATAACCTTTACTCTAGAATGCAAATGAAAAATGTATAAACAACTTCAAATTAGCATTGATACCATTTTAATTAGTAAACATTCAACATCGTCTGAGATAATAGTTAAATAAAAGAAACATACATGTGATTAAATTCTAGTGCAAGAAAAGTTATTTCTAATGCTCTATCACCAATCACAGGTTAACACAATTGATTTATTGTCATCAATTTAAAACAAAGGAACTGTTACAATATCATAAGATAAATTTAAATACAGCTACAAAAACTCTTACTCAACAAGGAATCAAATATGGAATCGGAAGACAAAGATAATCCTCCTTGGTCTAAACACATTCACACCTTATATGATAGAAGTATCTTTGGTTCTAAACCAAACTTCTCAACTAAAAAAACTTTCACATAAGTAGTTCGATTACAAAATTTCAGAAAAATATTTCTCTCTAAAACCATCGACCTATAACACGAGGTTGATCTTCCTATTTATAAAGAATCACTAAGATAAAACTCACTTATAAAATTCATGTTAAGTGAAACAAAATGGGATGTGGCATATTTATCTCTTTGTTCTCCTAAGATCATCTAAACCTTTCATTGCAGTGGATTACTTCTATGATATTCATACCACTGGAAGAAGAGGTCCTCAGATGTGTTTGCATATGGGGACGTATGTTGATCCATAGGGGTGGAGAGGATTGCCTTTATCTCTACTTCTTGTTCCTTGTACTTGACCAATTTTACACTTAAGCATTGTAAGACTGCCAAAGATTTGATCGGGGATTCCATGAACTTATTCGTCAGACCTAGGATCATGATTGATGTCTGCAAAATATCCATTTCCCATGATAGTTATTTCTCTATAGGTTATTTAACAATATCTTGTAAGCCRGTGAAATGTTTTGGTGGACCAAACTCTCGAAAATTGATGTGTGTCATTTCCAGGTTGATTTTCTCCCATCTTTTCTCACATTCTTCCCACCTTTCTTTTATTTTTMTTTGAGTCTCTTAGACCATGGACACYCAGTCTTCAGCTTCTTTTCATATTCGAGCGATGCTATTGTCCATCAACACTCAGATACCATGCTCCTYTGCTTCACAACCCTTTTGTATTTCATTGATGTAATTGACTCATTCTAACACCTGATGTGCCTTTTCAAACCACCACTRCATATATTTTCATGTCTCCATACCCATTAAAGCATATTATTGAAGATCAACTATATGAGGAGTGAAGAGGTATCCTTATATTCTTAATTTCCCATACATTTATGGGAACTCACTCCTTAATACTACCACCACTTGTGTCGAGTTTTGGTAGTACTCATCCTGATGACGAGGATGGTCGAATTATTTTCTCATGGAAACTGCGTCCTATTCATCCTTTTTTTCTCTCTCAAGTGTGGCACCCATTATGGCCATTCCAGCTCCAATGAGCTTGATCATATTAGTATGCTCTGTATCAAATAGTGTTTCTTTCATGGTTATGAGAATAGTGCTATTCGATGTGAGTTTCTTTTCTTGACCATCCATTTCATCAAGAATTTTCTCTTCTTGTCATAAGAAATGCCCTAAACATAAAAAAATTCATCCACGGGCTCTAGAATATGTTGATCTCCCCAGGACAATGTATTTCCCAGGCTTCATCGTGTGTAGAGACGCTCCATGGTATATTCTTGTGCTGGTTCTTTTTATGTTTCATGGTTGGGAACACTTGACTTCTTGGTAGGGGATTTTTTTGGAGGCTCTGTAGGCTGGTCATTGTACATGGTCTCAAGGATCGGCTGCGCTTTCACTCCAAATGAGGGAGTAGAGGGAAGCTCAGTACTGATTGACAATTCGGCTAGTGGGGTGTGAATTTTTGGTCGCTCCATTATTCCTCCTTGTTCACCTGTGTCCATGTTATATTTGGAGTTGGCACCATGTGGTTGAGTCTCTCCTGTCGGTTCTTTCTCCAGTGAGCTAAGGAATTCAACTTCAGAATTGATTGTGGCATCTTGGCTACCCTCCTGAGATTCCTTTATAATTTCATTAGGAGCCAAAGTAGACACTTCGCCTGGGATTTCCTCCTAGGAGATTACAACCAGATATATGTTTGAAACCTATGATCCTTCATCATCATCATATATAGTGATTAGTTCCATAAGAATGGTTGTCACCATTGTTCCACTTGATACTCTTGTTGGCCTTTGTTGACCTACAGGTGTTATCAGAGATCTCACCTGGATAGTTTCTTCCTGATCGACAATTTATGTTGGTGGTGTTAGCGAAAATTCTTGTCTTGGGCTTGAGAGCATCCAGGTCTGCAGTTTGCATGAAGAACGCCTAAGCATAGCACGTAAAGCCCCATTTTAGGCTAAAAATCAAGTGAGTGGGCGAAATTATGTTGTCAATGGCCCAGATTCGTCCATAGGAGCAGATCGACGGTCGACGGGAAATCACGGTTAGCGGAGTTGCGCCGATATTAGCACGATGGGTAGTGTCCATATACATTCATGAAGGATCTTGACCATCCATCTAAAAGGACACATGGTGCGTGATCATGTCATGTCGGCATTTAGGGATTCGAGGGGTAAGAGCTCCTCGTCATTTTACATCTTGAAACCCCGAACCCCGAAATGTCGATAAGCGCCCTTCAAAGTCGAGCCCACGGTCCTAGTGCTAGGTCACGTTAAGCGAGCCCGGGAATGGAGGTATCCCCCTTTAAATGACAAAGCCATCTTGATCGTTCATTTGAAGGACACACGACATAGATCTAAGCCACAGGTGGTGCCTTTTAGGATTTTCATAGTGAAAGCACTGAAGTCATCTCAGCCGTCCATCCATCAATGAAACTCGGGTGCATTAGACTTAAAGGGGGTATGGATCTGGGTGGCTAGGATCTGCATGCTCAGATCTATGGTCAGGAGTGGATTCCCGAGGCCACCCTCCATTCTACCTTTAAGCGGAGGGGGGGGTTCGGAATTGAGCGCGTAACTCTCTAATGACCAGTATCGAGGCGCCTAAATCAACAACTGAGGCTTCATTCCAAACCCCCCTTGTATTTAATTAAAGCGGGGGCATCCAGAATGATGTGTTATTATTGAGGGGCCCCTTACCTGACGTGTCACCTTTGGTATCGTCCTCCCCGTTGCCACCTATTTTCCACCTACCTCCTCCCTCTTCCCCTGTCATCTATCCAACTTCCCTCTCTCCATCCACTTGGCACCTCCTCAGCTCGTCATCCTCTCATCTCCTACCATGTGTCCCTCTCATTCCTAGTCACCTCCTCTTGTACTCCCGTACTCCCTGCTCCTTCCTCCTCTATCTTATTCAGACCACGTGTCATTCCTCAGCTGATGTCACAGCTCGCATTTCTTCTTGATCACCTCCACAGTGTTCACGCCTTTAACCCCCGTCACACCCTCGTCCACATCCGCCATAGGGATCCCTCGCAACAGTCCAGTGAAGTAGAGTCCAAAGAAAGACCATTCCTTTGATCCAGGTGGCACCATTAGGAGACCTCCACATCCCAAAAGGCAGAATTGACCGAGGACATCTCTAGTCCCAAGAATGCAGTTATGGTGGTTGTTGCTGGTGGTTGAGCGTCATCTCTGCCATAAAGAGGAAGGTCTCGAAAAGGACTAATTGACATTGACTCACCTATAGAAGGACAGTCTGAAATCTGATGGCGCCTTTCATAGGCGCACAATCGTCCAGAGTCTACATGCGCAGACTGTTGGAAGACATGCAGACACAATGTTTTACTTGTAGTGTCTCGTTTTCGCTGTTGTGTTTTGTTTTGAGTATATGTAGGCGTTTTTTCCATTTTTGCAAGGGTCGATGGTTGAGCTAGGCTCCCGCTCTGTAAGTTTGATTAAGCATTGGTCGCTCTGGTTAATGTATAAGGCATTTGAGACTTCTTACTTTATGGATGTCAGCCTCTTTTTCCATCTCTTTGTTTACTATGTTAGAACAACTTGGAATTGGAGGATCCAGTCAAGCTGCGTTGTTGTAGGATGATGTAGGTTGGATCAATGCAACAGTCACAGTGTTTCTAATGAATTCTTATGTTCTCTCAGCACTGGAATGGCTTGGAATTGGAGGATCCAGTCGAGTCACCCTTCAGCTCCTTGAAACTCTGGACCAAGAGGATCTTGGCTTCTGAGTTTTTTTTTCTCAAGCTTCCGAAGGCCGGTTGCCTGAGGCAGTCTTGCTCACCCTTCTCACAAGTCTTCCATCTACCACCCTTTAATCTACTTACTGACATAAGTTGGATCAATACCTCCCTTGATTTCTACATACCAGACCCTGGTTCCTGAGTCAATGCTGCTTTCCTAGGTCTATTGCCATTCGACCACCCTCAATTATAAAATCGTGACATAAAAACTAATGGGTGTCAGGCTCTGCTCCTGCAAGCAATCCAGGAGTGACTTCTGACGCTAACAGGTGGAGTGACACTTGAGCCATTTTTCTCTACCTCTTGGTCACTATTGTTGATTGGGCTAATCCTCATCATATCAATCAAAGGGTTCAGTGGGTTATCTTTATCTACCCTTTGTATGGCTCTTTGGGATTCTTCCAGTAACAACATCCCCCTCCTTCATGCCTTTTCTTCTTCCACTGTTATGATTTCATCTCTGACCCTAAGAGATTCTTGAGATATCTTCTCTATTTTCCTCAACCTGCTCATCTAGGGACATAACCTTGAACTTAGTCATATTCGGGTTGGACGTTCTTTGCAGTACTTCTTACCATTCCTAGGCACCTTCACTGAATATTTCATCTTCAAAATTATCATGAGTATATGACCAATACGAGGATACCCGCATCACGTGATGGGGAGATAATCCCTTGGGGTCATGCTTGAGAATGCGGTTCGTATGAAACTGGTACTCAATTTGATTGAGCCCCTCTTGTTCCACATGTGCAGTGTTTCTCACCATGTAAAATCATATGTGGAAACCATAGGTAATGAATGCTCTCTTCTTGTCTTTGACCAGGGAGGCATTGTATCCTTGCAAGATGGTCTGGTAATAGATCTACCCAAAAATGAGGTGATATGGGACATGAACATGGAGAAGGTGAGGTGCATCAATAACTCTAAACACTCTAATATAAGTGTTAGTTTCTTCAAAGTACTAGTGGCCAACCTTTTCTATCATCTTCTTTGGTGCCAACGAAATCTGAGGGCACTCTTTTATAAAAATGAGGAAGTAAACCATGGCTAGGAAATCATCGCATATTAAAGAGTATGATATCTTATATCTATTTTCCCACAAATATGTTGAAATAAACATGTATAGGAAATTTTGAAACATGCCAACTCAAATTCATACCTGCAAAAATGTTTGTCACGCAAATTACATCTAGCAACTAGGATGCCATGTAGAAATATGAAACCTCTCCTTCCTTTGGTGTCTGAGCTTGTCAAATATTTATGCTGAGTTGTTTGGATATAATGGATCCACAATTGAAGTTTCTCCCTGAAAATGCCATAGTGTTTGTTAATGGCATCCATGCCTCTGAAAATTTGGAGCAATCCTTTTCTCCATATAACCAAAAAATTAACGCCATCAGATACATGTATGGATCTCGAATATTTACTCTATTTTACCAGTCGATGCTACTAATTGTGAATTTCTTGTCTTCTTTCAACCACGAGGATATAAATCGGTTGGTATCATGGATCTTGTAGAACTTGACCACGAAGTTTGTGTTTATCCTTTCCTCCAGGTCTCTAAGTTTGTAGTACTTTTGCACCTCCATCAGAAGGAAAAAAAAAATACACTTGCCTTGTTCATTATTGATGGTTCACTTTAGCATGTCAGTATGGTCGATTATCCATCCCAAGGCTTCTATGCAGGGAAGAAATAGGGTCCATCTAGTCACCCTGTACATATTTGACCTACTAATGTTTGGAAACACCTCATCATCCAATATTCGAACATATGGATTTCTCAGAGGCATGAAATTAGGGTAGTCCTCCTGACTAATGTTTTTGTATGGGTCACACCAATGCCAGAGAACCACATTATATCTCGTGTTCTCTTCTGTGTCACTGAATGTTGTAGGCTGGATAAACTGCTTCTTAGTAGACGTGCGGATAATAGATTTCATCTCTAAGGGGAAATCCAACTCCCTTGCAACACTCGATGTAGATCCTTCCCCGACCTCTAGTTCTTCTATATTGGGTTTTCTTGGTGAGAGCCTGGTTGTTGTCCTTCTTGGAGGCATTTTCTCTTCCTTTCATAAGATTAACCTAGTTTAAATATTTTTTGTAATCTCTTAGACACGATCTCTCGCTCCTTTGACTGCTTCGGGAAATAAAATATTTGTGCACAAATTGACATGTTTTAATATGTCTTTGTAATTTAAAGGAGAACATACTTACCTTGTCGCATCAATTCTTAAATTCAAGGTTCTAAATACAGCCTACAAAATCCATCAATAATCTGAACCACGCTCGGGATTAAATGAAATGCAAATTAGCAGTGCGGTAACCTCTTGATGTCTGGGAAATATGTAAAGATGGTAGGTACAATCTGTTTGGGAGGATGGATTATTTCCCATATACCAAAAAGTACAAAGAGTTTCCTATGGATTTTTAGTTGTCACTCTATCAACCTAGAGAGCATTATGAAGTAAATTATGCCAATTTCTTTTATTACAACAACTATCTTTTTTAAGATTCACACCATATTTTTATTAGTTGAGTCTGCTACTCCATTCCCTTGTGGATAATAGTTTGAAGAATATCTTATTATTATCCCTTTATCGAGGGAGAATTCTTTCAAGCGTGTGGAAGAAAAATAGGCATCATTTTAAAAAACGAGGATGGAAGAAATCCCAAACCTTGTTATTAGGTGTTTTTTCTAAAAAATGGAACACTACCTTTTCATTAATGTGCATAAGAGGGATATCTTATGTCCACCTTTTGAAATATTCTATTGCAGTTAAGATGTGCTTATTTTTTTTCAAATAATTTGGAGTAATTTCTTCGATGACATCTATTTCACATTGCTAAAAGGGTATGGATATGGTCATTGGTTGGAGCAGAATGGCTGGTGTCTTCTCCTTAACAACGCTCATTTGACAAGATTAACATTTCCTGGCACATTGTAACATCCCCATCCACCCACAGGTCGGGGAATGCTACCTTCAAGCCCGCCCTTGGACTTCTTTATCTTACGATACCTTTTTTAAATTTAAGGATGCATAAAAAAAAAGAATTTAACGACATGCACAATAGTAGTCAACAAGTATGCATAGTCTAAAGATTCAATTAAATGATAATTAAATATAAAGTGAAAATACATTCATATACATGTAAATGATACCATAATAGAGAGAACTTATCTTTATGAAAGATGACACCAGTTGGCTGCAAACCAAGGACGTTCCACCCAACCGTAGACACCGCTGCTCCAAATCTCAGCCAGGGCTATGAATCCAAAAGGATAGTTCCAGAGTGTACTTGGCTTCCCAAACAAGTCATCACCCAAGATCTCATAGGTTTCCCAACACCCACAACAATACAAGTACCAAACTCTCTTGTACCCAACCTGTATCTCCCCAAGCTAATGGACCTCCACCCTTCTCTACCACATAGTCCCTCAGGCAGTCCCTCTCCTTTATTTTGGGGCCTCCAGCATAGCTGGTCCATAATATCAAAGTTGGAACTGTTAGGAATCGTAGTTGTGAGAAAAACGAGGCATAGGCCAACACATCTCAGACATGTAGGCCCCTGGTCATGGTTGGATTGCACCAGTGACCATTAAAACCACCTATCTCATGGTTAATTATTTAGCAGTTCGGGTCCCCTCCCAAGCCAAGAAGCAGGTGAGGATGATTCGATGGATGGGTAAGTGGGTGCATAAAAGTGTGTGATGTAAATGAAGGAATGTACAAGAAATCAACGAACAAGCCATCAGTCAAACCCCCCCCATCAGACTAGAGGCAGGTTTAAGTAACTTCGTGGGGAATCGAGAACCTCCTAGTCTTCCACAAGAATCTTACGTAACCAATCCCCTCCCTTAGACAAAAAGAGTAATTAACATAGGAATACACATTTATCCCCTCAATCCCCATCTCTTGTGGAATCATATCCCCCTATAACTTTAGCCCTTGTCTGTCTAGTAGCCAACAATGTGTTTATTTTTAATAATGATCAAATCATTGCATTTCTTTGGGACACTGGCCTTTTGATAATTGTTTGGGCACCCTAGCCTCTCATCATTGTAACAATACATTATTTAAAATGAGGGTTCATAACCCGGGGTGTTACATCCCCTCCCCCTTATTTTGGCACTGTCCTCAGTGCATATACAAAATATAGATTGAAATCTCAAATTTATTCAAAACATTGTGGGTACTCTTCCCACATGGAATATTCATGCTCCCAAGTAGCATCTTCAAGACTGTAGAAGGTCCACTGAACTTTTACCATCTCTATAACTCGATTCTGACTTTTTTGTCCAGTACCCGCATTGTCTAAACCTGAAAATATCCCTCTATCTCTACCTGAATCAGAGACCAATCAATAACATGGTTAGAATCATGTACATATTTATTTATTAAAGAGACATGAAATATATTATGCACATTCATGGAAGTAGAGAATGCAAGCATGTATGCAACTGGCCCTATTCTATCCAATATTTCTAATGGACCACAAAATCTAGCTACCATCTTTGTAAAACTACCCAATTTCAAAGATTTTTTCTAGGGGTTCACATTCAAAAGTACATGCTCCCCTACATTAAATTCTCTATTTTTCCTATTCTTGTCTTCTTAAACTTTTTTTATATCCTGAGCTGCCTTTAAATTCTGCTTGATCTTAACCATCTAGTCTTCCATTTTCCTTAGCAACTCTAGCCCAAGTACCACTCTATATGTTGGGTTGTCCCAGCTTACTAGAGTATCACATTTCCTACCATACAAGGCTTCAAATGGGCTCATTCTCAACGAATCTTGATACCCATTAATATATGCAAACTCAGACAAGTGTAAGTAATCTTCCCACTTAGATGGCTTATCCATCACATACATTCTCAACATGTCTTCAATTATTTGATTGACCCTCTTTATTTTCCCATCTATATGGGGGTGATATGTTGTGCTAAAGTTTAGATTTGTGCCAAATCCTTTAAACAATCCCCTCTAGAAATTGGAGGCAAACTTTGTATCTCTCTTCGAGACAAATGTCCTAGGTATACCATGCAATCTAGCAATTTCCTTCATGAAAATTTCTGCAATATTAGTTGTTGTATGTGTTGTATTCACATGCACAAAATGAGTAGCCTTTGTTAATTTTTCAACCACCACCATGATTGAATCATGTTGCTTATTTGTTCTTGGTAATCCTATAATGAAAACCATGGTGATCAGTTCCCATTTCTTCTCTGGGATTGGCAATGGTTGCATCAAACCCATTGGGTGCCTATGCTCATCCTTCACCTTCTGACGTTCCATACATCGAGTGATGTAAGCAACACCATCCTTCTTCATTCCTTGACAAAAGAAATGGATTCTTAATGATGTAATTGTTTTCTGGTAACCTGGATGTCCAACATGAGGAACATCATGCATTTGCTTCAGTACCAAATTCCTCAGTTCTCCAGAACTAGAAACATAGATTCTATTTTTATGCATGAGTAGTTCAGCTTCCTTTATCTCATACTCCTTTATTTTCTTTTGTACATCTCCTTGCTGTAAATTTTCCTTTACCTGTAGGTAATGATGGTATGTAATAAGACCATCTAAAATTCCACACTTCAAGTCTGAGTGATGCATACTGACAACAGTAGCATGGATGAGATGCACTCTTCTACTCAGYGCACCAWAAACTTTATTCTCCTTTCCATTGATATGCTTGATATCGAAGTCATATTCACTTAGAAATTCCAGCCATCTTGTTTGACTGGCATTCAAGGTCGGTTGTTCAAAATGATACTTCAGGCCAATGTGGTTTTTCCTTAATTCGAATGTCTTCCCCATGAGATAATGCCTCCACATCCTCAAGGCATGAACAATGGCAACAAGCTCCAAGTCGTGGGTGACATATTTCCTCTCATGTTCCTTAATCTTTTTGGACTCATATCCAATGACATGTCCATTTGGCATGAGGACTCCCCCAAGTCCTTCCTTACATGCATATGTACATACCACAAAACTTTCATTTGGGTCAACAATCTTTAACAGAGGTGCACTAGTAAGTAATTCCTTCAATGGATTAAAAAAATTTTCACACTTGAGTGTCCATTCAAATTTAGTTCCCTTATTTTGCAAAGAAGTGATGGGATGAGAAATCTTAGAGAACCCTAGTATGAACCTTCTATAGTAGCCAACTAATCCCTTAAAAGATCTGACGTCTGACACATTTTTGGGTGTTGGACATCCTCTAATGGCTTCAATCTTCTTTGGATCTACTGCTATGACTTGATCTTAAATAATGTGTCCCAAGTAATGGATCCAATTTTGATAAAAATAACACTTACTCAACATGGAATACAACTGATATTCTCTCAGTACTTGCAATATCAATATTAAGTGATGTTCATGCTCCTCTTCATACATAGAATAGATAAGTATATCATCGAGGAATACTATGACAAACTTATCCAAATAATTCATGAATATGCCATTCATTAAGCACATGAATACAGTTGGTGCATTGGTCAATCCAAATGACACAACTATAAATTCATAATTCCCATACTTGGTCCTAAAGGTTGTCTTATGAATGTCTTCTTCCTTTATTCTTACCTGATGGTATCCTGCCCTCAGGTCAATTTTTGAAAATATATTTTCTCCTCTTAGCTAATCAAAGAGATCCTCAATTCGGGGTAGTGGATACTTGTTATTTATGGTGTACTTTTTCAGATGTCGGAAGTCAATACACAGCCTCAAGGTTACATCCTTCTTTCTGACAAAAAGTATTGGTGCTCCCCAAGGTGAAACACTTGGACATATGTACCCTTTCTTCAACAATTACTCCAACTTCATTTGTAATTTTTTTATCTTAGGTGTGCCCATTCTGTAATGTATTTTTGACACTGGGTCAACTCCTGGAACTAAATCAATTGAAAAATCTATCTCCCTTCGTGGTGGAAATATGAGTATTTCTTGGAATACATCTTCAAATTCTTGTAGTATCAAGAAATATTTGAGGCTTGGCCCCTTTGTATTTTCTGGCTCTTCCACATGTGTTGCATACAATTTACATCCTTTCCTAAAACATATTTTTAGATGTAAAGATGAAATCTCCCTTATAGAGATGGGTCTTGGAACTCCTTTCATAATGCTATGTTTTCCATTTCCATCAAGGCATGTAAAAGTCTTGTTATGAAAATCTAGGACAACATGATGCTTTTCCAACCAATCCATTCCAATAAGATTATCATAAGACCCCAATGGTATGATATTTAGATCAATACTAGTATTCGGGCCAGTAAGACTTATGGAACAACTTCTGACCATATCATGGATCCTTCTTTTGGTTCCAGTGGCTAACTAAACCAAACTTTCTTTTCCATGTTTACTTTTCTCCAAATGTAATCTATCCACTATCTTAGGATCAATGTAGTAATTACTTTCTCTTGAATCGATCAAAATAACAACAGGTTGATTTATGATCTTACCTTCCACCTCAATCATATTGGACTAGTACTCTTCTTTTCGATCATTTAAAGATTCATATATTCTTCCCATATCTTCTATTGTTGTAGCCCCTTGGATGTTGTGCACAGTCTTCACTCTATCCTTTCTGTGTGGGAAATCCTTGTACAAGTGATCTTCGTTGCATCCCCAACATTGGATTGGTGGTCTTCCCCTTTTTCCCAAGGAATCTTCCTTCTTGAAATCTCACTTAGCATACTGATATTGATGATTTCTATTAGGCTCATTCCTATTGAAGGAAGGTTTGAATACTTTCCTCCTCTGATCAGACTTCGCATTTTTCTTCTCCTTTTAAGATTTTTGTAGAGATTCTCTTCCATGGCCTTGCTCATACATGTATTTCGCCTTCTGGATGGCCTCTGTCAAGGTCTTGGGTTCATCATAATTGATCTTTTCCTTATATAAGGTTGTCAGTCCACTTAGAAATTTATGTATTTTCACTTTCTCATCACCAATGAACCTGACATACTTTAACAATCCCAAGAACTTCTTCTTGTACTCTACCATAGTCATGCTTCCCAACCCGAGTTCAAAGAACTTCTGCATTTTCTTGTCATAGAAATTCTCTTAGAGGTACTCCTTCTGGAAGTACTTCTTGAACTACTTCCAAGTGATCATACTTTCATTAACATTTTCCGCTTGCTTCAATTGGTCCCACCACATTGTATCTTTCCCGTGTAAATGGTATGTGGAAATCCTCGCTTCCAAGTTGGATGAATAGTTATGCAACTAAAAATATCTCCTAAGCCCAAGAAACCGTGCTTCGATGTCATCTTTCATTTATCTTTAAACCTTAAAGGAAGGTGGCTTGAGATTCCTCATCTCTCCTTGCAAACTATCTACCTCGTGTTTTCTTCTTTGGTGTGTGACAGGAGACACCTCTGGACTGCTTAGAGGATCATTTCTGAGTAAGGAGGTGAGTGGTGTCCATGAGCTCTGCCAGCACTTCTGGAATAGCCAACTCTTCCACAATCATCCCTTCTTTCATGGCACCTACCTTTTGATCCCTTCTTCATTTGTCTCTACAACTGATTTAAGCTCTGCAACACTCGAGCATTTATTTGACTTTTCTCTCTTATCAGTCTCTCATTCTCTTCTTTGTAGCTCTACACTTCCATATTTAGGCTTCTTATTGTTTCTATTAATGTTTCCTTCTCTCCTTTTCCCTTGCTTCCATTAGACTCTGTATCTGCATTACCAACTCTAGTATTCTATACTTTATCCTCCTTATCATTACTAGAGGCTCACTTTCCTTCTTCCATTTCCTGAATACACATCTTGATTTGATGTGTTTAAACCCCTTAATTTTGAAAAATGTTCAGGCAACCATTTTGTTATAATTATGCATATGATAAACAAAATTTCCAAACCATGCTACAAGCCTCTTTATCTTTTTTTGTTCATGGAGATCATATCCCCATTCTCTGAAAATAACAGTGTCATGTTATCCTTGGCCAAGACAGAATCTCATCCTACATAGGCACTTCTTTCAAACCACCTTCCCAGGTGACCAGGACTAGAAACCGTGGCTAAATCCTTCCTTAGCACTTTTATGTCTTGAAGGCAACCAATTCGGCCCTTATCCCTCCTTCCCTCAGCTCTCAATATGCATATGATGATGGCCATGAACCTGCGCTTAACTAAAAAATATCTTGTCAAGAGCTTCGAGACTTCTGAACGTTCAGCCAGGACCGCATCAACGGTCCTCACCCTCTTTCACGATCAAAGATCAAGATCCACTTTGACACTCCACGCTTCAGGAGTCTCAAATTTCCTTGCTTGCCTCCTCCCTGAATGACTTTAACTAGAGTTCATGATCTGTCGATGGGTGTCCTCCCACAAATCAATGACTGTGAATAAATTTGTCTCTTCGGGCTTCGAATGTTTCAAACTTTCCTCCTTCACTTTCTCCCAAAGTTCTTTCACCTGAAGTCAACGATCTTTCAACGTGTGTCTTCTGGAATCAATGGTCGATATGTACTCTGACCTTTGGGCCTTCGCGATTTTTCCACCCAATGCAACATGTCACATATTTCCCCTCCGGAGTGCCCAATCTCTGGATTGCATGATCTGTCGCCACTTGATGAAATACTGGAAGCGGACACATGGCTCAATCATGCACATGAGACGTGTCATGTTCTAACTGACTTTTCAATACTCCAAATGCTCAAAACTTACTAACACGTGGAACACATCCCATGTGTCCACATCATCCTAGGTGAAGTCCGCAAGCCACGTCACCTTGGGAATTCCATAAGACACGTCACCTCTAGGTGACGTCATTGACCCCCATCACTTCAACTCTTCGAGCTTCTGGACTTTGAGAGTTTCCATGCTATCACACTTCCAATTCTCTCGAACTATGTATTCTTGAACTAGCCAATCGATTGTCATGTGTCCTCCTAGATCCGATGACTAAGATTCACTTCAGGTCTTCACCCGGAGTCCACAGATTTTCACCATGTGCCCTCCTTAATATGATGGTTGAGGCTTAACTCGGGTCTTTGGATTTCAGAAATCTCAAACTTCAAAACATATATGGCCCCACTGGATTTTATCCAAAGCCCTGGATTTGGTGATGCGTGTCTCTCGACAAATCAATGGCTTAGATCCTTTTGGATCTTTGGGTTTCAGAAATCTCAACCCTCAAACTTAATTTTTTACCGAAGTGCATGGAATTTTGTCACGTGTTCTCCTAGATCGGACAACTACAATTAACTTTAGATATCCGATGTCTAGAAATGTCAATTCTCAACTTCTCCTTGCTCATCTTTTCCCAAAGTGATTTCACCTGGAGCACATGATCGGATGACGCATGTCCTCCTACAGATCAATGGTCCTCGACTACTTACTCTCTTTAGTGGTTCGTCTCTTGAGAGCTAGCAAGTCACATCACTACATGCCTTTCAATTTGTGGGGGCATGCATCGAAGGTTTGGATTAACCCATTTTTCACCCCGTAATTCTCTTGACGCTGACACATAACCCCTTAGTGAAAGTGTGGTTTGGATTATGGGATCACCTAGGGGAATTATCTCCCAAGAAACATGGTTCCCCGCAATGCTTCTTGTCTATTAATCTCTCTCTCCTATGGGATCCGAAGGTTGGGACCTTAACCCTTGCTTCCCTTTCATCGGATGATCCCTTTTCACATGTCCTCTAATCCAATGATCTCAGATCCCTCCTAATCCTACAGTGGCGATCACTCCCGAATTCGAAGGGGAATTGTCACAATCCTTCGAACCCCCTTATAGTGGATCTCTGATGATCTAACTCTTGTGTATATTCTGCAATGACATTATGCCTGATCTTTTCAACTCCATGGTCAAAATTTCATCCCGACCACGAGACTGTGACCAATAGACTTGGCCCATACCGGCCTGATGTTTCAACCAGAAGCTCTGATACCATTCTGTAACATCCCTACCCACCCACAGGATGGGGCATGCTACCTTCAACCCACCCTTGGAATTATTTCTCTTACGATACCTTTTTAAAATTTAAGGATGCATAAAATAAAAGACTTTAACGACATGCACAATAGTAGTCAACAATCATGCATAGTCCAAAGGTT
>SNQJ01S0067364.1:60171-71831 GCA_010110895.2 Picea sitchensis | reverse complement strand
TAGCAAGTCTAAAAAAATCAATACTAAAACTATAAACAATAACTACAATCTAATTTGACAAGTCTAGATTAATTAATATGACAACTACATCGACAAGTCTAGTCTAAGTTAATCTAAAGGTTGTCTATTCAATTAAAGGTTGTCTAATCATATTAAAGGTTGCTCTATTCAATTTAAAGGTTGTTTAAAAGAAGAGGTTTTCTAAAATAAATGCTAAATCGCTACAGTAAAAAGCTAGTTTAAATCCTCAAAAATCTCAGTCCAAAACCACAGCATTTATATCACCATCTTTAAAGGATGTTCACATAGTGGAATAATATGATAAACACTAAGGTAAATAGAAGTAAAATCCTGAGTTTAAAAAGGAACATGAATTTTCAGTTAAGGGTATTACTCAGGTAGTCAAATATTACATATAAAATAATCTGACCAAATAACAATCGTTGAAGAGGCTATTGGTAAGGATTTTATGTAGCTAAACGTTGGCGGTAATAAATCTTGAAGGATATTCACTGTACAGTCTATTAATTTAATTTAAAGATACAATGAGAACGCTAACACTACACACAAGTTGTCGACTAACTTATTTATTACCCAATTAATTCTATTAACTTCACAAGAATCAGTGTCATTTCCAAGTTCTCATTAAACCCCAACCCCAATGCTATTAAACACACCCAGTGATTAAATCTTGTATTCAACTCCATACATGTAGTCTGAATTCGTTGGAAGAAATGTTGGCAATCAAAAATGCAGATTTACATTCGCTCAAAATGTAGTATATCGTTGTCTCAATTAATGCGCTCACTGCCAAGCAGAGCCATATGCTAATCTTAATACTAAGTAATTATCATTCAACAATATTGAAACTAAATAAAAATGAATAATTAATGTTCTAGTAACGATTCAATATCATAGAAAATAAAAAAACGTTACCTATCTACATCTAAATAATAACACAGACAGACCATTATCTACTGAGTATTGACATAGATGGGCAATGTATCTACATCGAAGATCTACATCGAATTATGAACACAGACAGAGAATATACATCTATAAATTATATTCAAAACGTATTACAAATTCATTTTCCCATTCATGTGCAAAATCGTTGGCCTTATAGTATAAATTTGTTGAGATTTAGCATTGGCAAATCCCCGAGTTTTATCATCGAATCACTTTACTAAGTTTTACCATCAAATCGTTGAGTTTAATCATCGAGTTTGTGCATTCATCAAAATAAATAAAAATGCTAAGTTCCCACCATCATAATCATTGAGTTGGTATCAAGTCCATTGGGTTCATAAAAAAAAGGGGGGGGGGGGCTAAGTTTCACCATTAAAATCATTGCTACAATAACGGCTTATACCAAACAAAATATATATATATATATATAATTAGATCATTGTACGCATATACCTGTTATCCAAAATCATTTTCAATATTTGCCTTCAACAAACTAACAACTATCCATTATTACAGGTCACTATCCATTACAAGCTATATATTAATACATGTTACTATCCAACACAAAAATCGTTGTCTACATAAATCAAGTGTTGCCTATAGGAAAACATTGTCTCTACACAATAAAGTAGAATTTAGGGATTTTGCTGGTATAATTATGTTGTTTGTAAGATACGCCAATTGATGCAGTCAATATATACGTAAATGCAAGGCACACAAAGGATAATGCTGGCATAATTACATAAAAATCATAGAATAACTAACTACTAATGTTGTCGTAATTATATATGAATTGTAGAGGCAAACATCCACCAAAAAATGCAAGGGTTGGCATTCAAGAATCAGAGGTTTATCAACTTCGGAAATGAAAAATACAAAACACAGAGAAAACTAAAGCTTTAATCAATCAAGAAACAGAGATACTCCAACACAAGAAGGCATCAGACAATCAATCAACTAGGAACACTCAATGGGGTAGACAGCTAGGCAAAAACATCCTTCTCTCATCATCCATGCACAGAAAAGCAGGGCATTAGAATCTATAGATCATTGTGCACCAAAGTGATGATTGTCGATTCGACTCTTGGACGAATGCTCAGGCATGGAATTACAAACTAGGGATGAGGACAAAGACCAGACATGAAATATTCTTAAAAGTCAATTAAAACCAACAAGATTGTCACAGCTTTTAGGGATCAAATGCCATGGGAAACACGTCAAGCAACGAGCTTAAGGATATGGGGGAAATTTAAGTTCTCAATTAAAATGCTAAGTCAAACACCTTCTTTACACAGTAAAATTAAGGAAATGAAAGCGTAAAGTCATAATAGTCTACCATGAAAAATAAGAGCATGCATATTGTAGCCCAAGTCATCTTCTCTAAGTCATTGTCCCGCACGCTTCATGCAGCTCCTACTTGCCGACTGATGAAACTTCACCGGTACCTCCCAGCCAATGCTATGGGTACTCTTCTTCCCCCTTATCCCCATGAGCCGCAAAGGGGCCACACACACTAAGCTAGAGAACATCTAACTCCCAGCTCGTCTCGTAAGTCCGAGCTACCACTCCTCACTGAGTTGGGCATCCCAACTCCCACAAGCTAAGTCTGTCAAGTCTAAATTTCTTCAGCGTAACATTACACATCACATAAGAGATCCATCCTCCCAAATTCCCATTTAATTTAATTCCCAATAATTAGATTTAGAAAAATCCTCCCCATACATGTGTCACCCATCCCCTTCATTGTACCATAAAATAATTTCATTAATTATTTAATTACTCCTATTTCCCTCACCCACCTAAAATCATTCCTAGAATCAATCCTAGGTGTCCCCATATTCCCTTACACATTTTAATGACTTACCCCCTTACTATTTTACTAGTTGAGTTCAATTTAGAAAGTTCTTAAATGCTAGATACCTTACTAAGTTAGTCATTTTTTTTCCCCTCAAGTTTCCCCTTCTCTTTATGTTTCCCCCCCTTTTCCTTATTTTCCTAATCCTCTTAAATTTTCCTCTTTCCCTTTTTATTTAAAACTCAAATTGGCAAGTGTAGAAAATTACCTTTTTCCCCACCTTTTTCTTTTTAATTAATAATTATATTTTTTAACTAGCCTATGTAAAAAAACAATTATTTCCCCTTTTTCCCCCTTTTTAAATTTTATCCACCAAAATATTTTAATAAATTAATTGAATTTCTTACCCCCTTCTCGTGACATGATTAATGATTATTATTATTACTATTTATTTAATTTTAATTTTAATTTTTATATAATTATATATATATATATTTTTCACAAGAATCACTTAGACCTAGATTTTATTTTCCTAGGCTCGGTGACATTTTATTAGGGAAATTGTTTTAAATATTTCTCATCACATTATTCGTTCTAAGGACATCTAGGTTTATTCATTTATTATTCAACAACATGATGTTTCCTTTAGGACACACTAGGTGCTCCAAGGGTGCCACTCACCCCATTATGTTTCCCTTGTGAGACGTGCCCTTCAGGACACACTACATGCTCCAAGGGTGCCACTTTCCTCTTTCTATTTTTCTTGTGTGACATGCCCTTCAGGACACACTACGTGCTCCAAGGGTGCACTCGCCTCTTGACTGACTTGGTAGACATCAAAAACCCCTGGAGTCAATACTCCGTCAGGTGATCTTGTGGGAGACTAAGGGCCTCTAAGGAATAAGGCCCCTACATTATTTCACACCCCTTAGAATCATCGTGAGTGACTGTCCCAGTCTACCCTCACAACATCATGGGTCTTCTCGAACTAGGTAATCATTAACCTACAGTTCAAGCAATGGTGAGACTACTAGTAGGTTGTGGCACGGTTGTTGTCCACACCTCTCCCTCAATGTCTCTAGTTATCGTGCATGACCCCTCTACTCCACATGTGAGTCTGGTCAACAAGCTATCATCATCCTACATCATCAACGAATCATGTAAGAGCAAAATCCATAATCATAACATCTAATTAGATGCACATATGCCATATATATACAACAATCAAACCCCAATAGCCCACTCCCTGACTCGATTTGGAGTCCAAGGGTTTCCTCTATGCCTCAGCATCCTCAAGGTCCAAATCCTTCACACTTAGGAGAATTGGGTCAATAGCACCTGTCTAAGTCAATACAACAAAATAACATATAATCACATCCATATTGCCTCATAATAATAATCAACAATCAATGGTATAATAATTTGTATCACTTGCAAGCAAGTGTCCTCAAAGAATAAGTTTGCTTAATGTGTGTGAGAGCGTGATGTTAAATACACCCCCTCTTGGTCTAAACTTTGTCCCAAAGTTTCACAGTACACAAGTGTCAAAGTAATGTGTATCACAGTATTAAGTCTATCTACCCAAAAAAAATGGAAACAATTGGCGCATATCATATGTGTCCTTCGAGGTCGTTAGGTGCGGACTATAGTTGTCCCACTGGACCTTGACCTCATCTATTGTTCGACATCGTAGTTGTTGAATGCGATGATTCAAGATGCAGATCGACTCAGCCATGAGTGCACCCTCATCTGACACCCGCAAGGTGCTCAAGTCAAAACATGTGTAGGATCATTAATCATAATGTCTTAAAATGAGATGTGAAATACATCGTGCATATGCCTCAAGAATCAGGAAAGGCTAGTCATTAGGCCATGGTCCTCTCTTCTCCACAACATCATAGGATCCCACGAACCTAGAATATAGTTTATTCTCTTTATCCCAACTTGATCGAACTCTTATGCAGTTTCAGCTGCAAAATACTCGATCACCACATCGTAACTACGATCGACATGATGCACATCGATATAATTCTTCTGTCGATCGTGCGCTTCCTTGATCCTTTGAATTTTTATTTTCATTTTCTCTTCCATTTGTTGGATCGCTTCTGGTCCCAATAGGACCCTATCCTCAAGCTGATCCCAGCCCAAAGGTGTTTGACACGGTTGCCCATAAAGGAAATCGAAAGGCACCATCTTGATGGTGCTTTGGTAACTATTTTTATATGGGAATTCTACCAGTGGAAATAATTCTTCCCAATGCGTCTGTTGGTCCAACACGTACATGCGCAACATGTCTTCCAATATTTGGTTCATTCGTTTGGTCTGCCCATCAATCTCCGAGTGATACACAATACTAAAATTAAGTTGGGTTCCCAAGGCCTCTTGGAAACTAGTCCAAAATTGTCCAATAAACATCGATCCTCGATCGGATATAATACTGTTAGGCATGCCATGCAGCCTCATAATCTCACTGATGAAAAATCTAGCTATGTCAGGTGCTTGATACATCGTACGCATAGGAATAAAATGAACACTCTTCATGAGAATGTCGAATACCACAAAAAACGAGTCGTGTCTCCTTTTTGTCAGTGGAAATCCAATAATGAAATCCATTGAAATGACCTCCCATTTCAATTCTAGAATAGTGTGTGGCTATCGTAATCTTGCTAGATGTCTATGTTTATCCTTTATCAGTTGACATTCTATATATTTGGCCACATAGTTAACTAGTTCTGCCTCCATTCCCTTCCAAAAGAATAAGGGTTTAAGGTCCTCCCTCATATTCGTGACTCCTAGGTGGGCCATGTCCACTGCTCTGCGAGCCTCATTTAGGATCAAACTCCTCAACTCGTCGTCTGATGGTATGTAAATCTTATTTTTAAACCTCAATAATCCATCGTCGTGAAACGTAAATCCTTAAAATCTTGGTACCATCATTGTGCTTTGTCCAATAAAATGCTCGACCTCTTTGTACAAATCATCGTCACACTGTAAAGTTAGAATCTTTTCATGGAGATTTATCTGAAGAGGCAATACCAAAAATATGTGTGGTCTCCGACTCAATTCATTTTCCACTCAGTTAATTGTTCCTTTTATGTAAGAAATCTTGAAATTGTACTCGCTAAGCAGTTTTGACCAATTTCTTTGTCGTACGTTCAAGTCGCTTTGCATAAAGATGTGTTGTAGTCCACATTGGTCCATATTTAGTTCAAATTTTCATCCAACAAGGTAGTGTCTCCAAATCTTCGAGGCATAAAAAATGGCAAACAACACCAAATCATGCGTCGCATAGTTCTCCTCATGCCTTCTCAGTTTCCTCGAGATGTAAGCGATCACTCGACCGTATTGCATCAATAATCTACCTAAGCCTTCCCTAGATATGTCAGTGCATACGAAGAAGTCTGTGTCCATGTCATGTACCTTTAATATCAGTTTTGTTTCCAATAGCTCTTTGACCCTCTGAAATGCTTCCTAGCATCTATCGGTCTAAACAAACTTCTTTTCTTCTTTCGTAATTACGTGATTGGATTTGCTATCTTTGAAAATCCCTCGACAAACCATTGATAGTATCCTACTAAACCCATGAAGCTACGCACTTCCGGGACATTCATCAGTCCAGGCCATTTCATAATAGCCTAGACCATTGTTGGATCCACAATGATACCTTTTCCAAATATGACATGCCCTAAGTAGTGAATCTTTGATTGATAAAATGAGCATTTGGATAATTTCCCATACAATTTGTGCTCTCACAGACACTGTAGTACCAAGCACAAGTGCTCATCATGCCCCTCCGTCATCCTAGAGTAAATCAAAATATCATCAATGAATACTTGGATGAACTTGTCCAAGTACTCGCGAAACACCTCATTCATCAAAATCATATATACCCCTGGGGCGTTTGTCAGTCCAAACTGTAAAATAGTAAAATCGTAATGTCCAAACCTCAACTTAAAGGTGGTATTAGGGACATCTTCCTCCTTGATCCATAACTGGTGATACACTATTTGCAAATTGATCTTTGAAAACACCATCGCACCCTTCATCTGATCGAACATATTATCAATCCTCGACAATGAATACTGACTCTTTATCGTGGCCTTGTTCAATTGACAGTAGTTAATGCAGAGTCTCCATGACCCATCCTTCTTTCGTGTGAAAATAATAGTCGCACCCCACGGTAACACKCTTGGACGTATAAGTCCCAGGTCCAACAACTCCTTTAGTTGTATTCTCATCTCTTGTAACTTCGGGGTTGACATTCGATAAGTTGTTCTTGCTATTGGTTCAGTCCCTCGTTTTAGGTCTATGGTAAATTCCAATTCCTTCTCTGGCATCATCCCCAGTAACCTGTCTGAAGAGACTTCCACAAACTCTCTTACCATAGGAAGGTGTTATAGACCTTCCGCTACTCCCTTCTCGTTTAACGCAAGGATCACATAAATCTTACATCTCTTACGCATGCTCATTCGTAATTGCAAGAAATAGATAAAACTCAGGGAAACTCCATGGTTCTGACCTATAATCACTCAACTATGTTCGTCATCATCGACCAAGCTCAATTATTCCATCTTACAATTGAGTATCACCTCATGCGATTCCAACCAATCCATACCAATCATGACGTCATAATATCCTAATATAGTGATGTATAGGTTGGCCCTGGAGACAACATCTCCCAAGCTAAGGGTATAACCCGTAACCTCAGATAGTTTGTCTCTAGGGCCAACCTATATGTCATGATATTAGGATCTTATGATGTCATGATCGGTATGGACTGGTTGGAATTGCATGAGGTGATACTGAACTGTAATATGAAACGATTGAGCTTGGTCGATGATGATGGAATAGATGAGTGATTATAGGTTGGAACCAGGGAATTTCCCTGAGGTTTATCTCTTCCTTGTAGTTACGAAAGAGCATGCGCAAGGGATGTAATATTAATGCAATCCTTCCATTAAATGAGAAGGGAGAAGAGAAAGGTCTAGAACACCTTCTTGTGGTGAGAGAATTTGTGGAGTTCCTCCGAGAAAGGTTATCGAGGATGATGCCAGAGAAGGAATTGAAATTTACCATAGACCTAAAACCAAGGACTGAACCAATAGAGAGAATGCCTTATTGAATGTCAACCCTAGAGTTACAAGAGATGAGAATGCAACTAAAGGAGTTGTTGGACCTGGGACTTATGCATCCAAGCATGTCATTGTGGGGTGCGCCTGTTATTTTCACATGATAGAAGAATGGGTCATGGAGACTCTGCATTGACTGCCATCAATTGAACAAGGCCATGATAAAACTAAATAATTAATCAATCATTAATCAACACGACTTGACGACAAACGCAACTTACACAATCAAGTAACAGACAACAATGACTCAACATACTAGCACATCACGCAACTGGATGAACATGTGAAGATCAATAGACAAATAAAAATGGCTACCCACCCAACGCAAGCAAGACAATGCCTACTAATCTAAGGGACAACATCAATCCCACCCAAGGAAACTGACATCAACGACACCCATGACAACACCCTCTAAAAGTGCGTGAAAATAAGTAATCAAGGTTTCAACATTTTGCAAGACGCACCCTAAGAAAAACCAAACATTTAGGCACTACTTCAATCGACCTTTAATTTACAAGCACATAAGATATCTGGAAAAAACATCTATCTAGCAAAAGCCAACATGAGGCATAATTCTATTTAAATCCTAGTCGCTCTTTTAATCAATCAATCATTACAATAAAAGTTAGATGGAGTACGTCAGATGACGTTGTCATAGACCAGAAGCCACCACAACACGTGTAAAAAACTTATTCCGTCTAACCCTAAGAAGCGCTAAACAATTCTGATTTATTTAGGTTCTAGTGCTAAGGATTCAATAATACCTAAATTATTTTCAAGGCTTGAAGTATGTCAACTATGAATAAGGGTTTGAGGTAACAATTTATCTGTACAACAAGCGAACTACCACTCCAGGACTGAGATGGAAATGGTTTTAAAAGTAAAACCTTCAATCTGCGTGAAATGAAATCTATCCACTTTAAAACCATGCTTCATTAATAAGACAAGAGAGACAAATGTTTAAGAGACAACAGATATCCCCAACTGAATCACTTCATATTTTAAAATGGCAAGGCATATGTCCTTCGTACACAGAACCTTTCAAATAAACTTAGGTTCTTTTGTAAAGAAAAAGACAGTAAGACTGATGCTAACATTCCTTATATTTTTCATAGTATTTTGGAACGGATGTGCTCCATCCACTCACAAATAAAAATATGAATCCAACACACATTACATAAAATAAATAATCTGATTCAATGTTAATCACATCTTATGCTAATGTCATCCTCTTGTTTTCTATGTTTAAGATCCAATTAAAACTTAAATCCCCTTCACTGGTGGAATCCTTCACAATACTTCTCAAGGAATTTAATAGATAAAGGCACCCACGTGGAGATTATAATCTATAAACTTGTGACTTAAGATTAGAATTATTTGTAAGTAATACCAAATTTAGTAAGCATCAACAGAATTATCACGCCTTTCCTAGAAATGTAACTACAGGCATAGGTTTTAATCGAATGCTAAATAAAAATTATTAAAAGACAAGTTGGCTTCATTTACTTTTATCCAAACAAGAATGATTCTTCTCTCTATACTCCCTTATTTTTCCAAAAGTTGTGGAATACATCTCCCTTGGTACAACACAAGGTGTGATTATTATAATTGTAGGGAAATTATTGTGAGAAAGAGGATTAACAATGAGTAATATTATGTTAATATAAACATTCAATGATATATAATTATTGGGTCATAGTAAAATAAAAATCGCAAATTATAAGGAGTCGCCAACTCCCTTAGCGCAGATTCATATTGACTTTTTGAATGTAAACAAGAAATAAAATTAAAAAACAATTTACAACCACCTCTTTAGAAATTGAAAGGGACTCTAAGAACTCTAGCTAAAGGTCAGAACTGTTAAATCACAAATATACAACTCCTTGATTTGAGGACATAAGATCTCTGGGCCATTAACCAGTTCACAAGGCAGTTTTAATGGCATTTTAGGATTGTTGGGTAAGTTTGGGTGACATTAAAATCATTGGGTGTAGAGTGTATCACAAATTCCTATCAGAGAATGGTTTTAGAGCATAAAACTTGATGTCACCCAATATATAAGGTTGATGCCAAGTATAAATGATATTCATTACAATATTAAATCGTCGTCGAACACAGATCTAAACCACAGTCCCACACAATCATTTATTAGATGAAAACACACTCAACATTCACAGTGATATAATAACGCAGAGTAAATTCTCCATCAAACTTAGTAAATTGTAGAGAAATTTCGCAGGCCAGATGTATTGAAAATGCAGAGTAAATTCTCCATCAAAATATAATAAATTGTAGAGGGAAACAATTCGTGGTTGAATGCTTGCAAGGAGCCACAAATTTTGTAGTGTTTATGTATCCAAATAGTAGAGTAAATGATGGAGTTGTTGTGCAAAAAAATAAATACAAATTGTTGTGTGTAAGATGCCAAGAAGAGTGGGTTGAATGTTGGGAAAATATGGGTGAAAACGTAGAGATTAATAAACACAATGATCAATGTCGAGATAATTTAGAGCACAGAGGCAATATAACATGCAGAGACCATTGCAAGGGAAGAGATAAAAAATGCAGAGGTGTTAATACACACAAAGAATATTAACCTGTTCGTAGAGAGACATGTTAAACAATATGCAGAGGCACTCAATCGCCAGAAGGTGCAAAGAAGAACATTCATCCATGAATCAATCAACACATACATAAGAAAGGTAGATGGATGGGAAAACATTATCCTTCGCTCATCATCCATGCACATAAAAGAGGGGCATTAGAATCTATGTTCTATTAACACCGAAGTGACTATCGTCGATTCAGCTCTTGGATGACTGCTTAGGCATGGATTGATGATCTAGGGATAAGGATGGAAGATAATGCGCAATATCGTCACAATAATCAATAAAAAAAATAGACCAGTCATAACAATCAGGGATCGGGTTGCCAATGAAATCAATTCAAAGCACCGAGGGTAAATCTATGATGACTTTAACTTATTGACTAAAAACGCTTAGAAAAATACAATTTTTTACAGAATAGAAGTACAGTAATGAAAGTGCAAGAAAAATAGTAATCTACCACTCAAATAAACACATGTGTATCGTAGCCCAAGATGATAGCTCTGAGTCATTGTCCCGCGTGGGTTCCATCAAGTTACCTCTTGTCGATCGATGTGACTTTACCGGTATCTCCCAGCTAATTCTAGGGGTAATATTCTTCCCCCCAAATCAAAGAACAGCTAGAACGCTAGGGGCCACACAATCTAAACCAAAGAACAACTAGCACACAACTTGCCTTGCAAGGTTGATCTACCTCTAGTTACTCGAGCTAGGTATCCCAACTCCCACAAGATAAGTCAGTCAAAACAAAAATTTCGCAACGTAGCGTTACACATAAAATATCTCCCCATACTCCTCCTCCTCCATCCTTTTTATATAGTTTCTGAGTGATTTATTTCCCAAATTCCCATTTAATTTATTTTTCATTAATTTAATTCAAAAAAACCTCCCCCATACACATATCACCCATCCCCCTAGTTGCACCAGAAATTAATTTTGATTAATTATTTAATTACTCATATTTCCCTCATCGACCTAAAAGAATTCCTAATATCTCTCCATGGTGTCCCCATATTCCCTTACACATTTTAAATGGCTTATGCCTTTAATAAATTCCTAGTTGAGCTCATAATTATAGAGTTCTTAAAGGCAAGATTCCTTACTAACTTAGTCATTCAGTGTTTTCCTTATGTCTCCATTTTTCTTTATGTTTCCCCTTTT
>SNQJ01S0067364.1:23567-39760 GCA_010110895.2 Picea sitchensis | reverse complement strand
AGACCTTAAATCTAACTCAGAGAAAATATTTTCTCCTCCCACTTGGTCAAACAGGTTGTTAATTATTGGTAGAGGATACTTATTTTTAATCGTCATCTTGTTTAATTGTCGATAATCGATGCATAACCTCAAAGTCCCATCTTTATTTTTAACAAAAAGAATTGATGCTTCCCAAGGCAAGACACTCAGTCTGATATATTCTTTACCCATGTAGGAATGCAAAGTCTTCTAAGTTGGATTTATTTTACTTTTCTAACAAATTAGTTACTTGGATAGCATAAACTTGGCAACCCTTATTCATACATTTCTTAAACTCCATGGATGATATTTGCCTAACTAAAATTGGTTTTCCGATCCCTTGTATTGTCGTAACTGTGTTGTTTCATCTCTGTAAGTAAGTGAATTTTCATAATAGTTCAAAATTACTTTATGTTTCTCTAACTGGTCCATTCCAATGATTATATCGTAAGATTCCAAAGGTAAAACATCCAGATTTAACTTTGTACTTTGGCCATATAAATTGAGTTCACATTTAGAAATGAAATCTGTTACTTTTCTCTTAGTCCCTGTTGCTAACTGTACTAACCAGGACTTAGCATGTGTTAATTTCTTGAGATTTTTTAATTCAACTAAACCAGGAGTAACATAACTTAGACTAGCTCCTGGGTCAATTAAAATAAAAATGTGATTATCATGAAATTAACCTTCAACCTGCACGATAGTGGATTGATGATAAACTTGTCTGCCATATACAACTGCATTAATTTTGTGCATGCTTCTGCCCATATCTCTTATTTTAGAGGATTCTTGTAGATTATGGACTGTAGTCCTTGCCTTAGAAGATAAATGTGGATATTTCCTCCTAAAGTGAGGTTCTCCACACTCCCAACACTTTAATAGTTCTTTGGGTCTGTCCCCAACTTTTGTGACTCGCAGATTAACTGGTCTACCTCCCCCTTGTGCATTCTGGTTGTTGCAATGAAAATATTTCGTTTGGAAGTTCTTTGCCATATTCCAAAAAAGGGTTGGTAGGAAGCCTTTCTTCCGTTGATTTATTCTGTCATGTTTCTTATCCTTCCATGCCTTGGGAATTTCATACCTTTGTTTGTACTAATCATTGCACATCCAGGTCTTTCTAAATACTTCACTTAAAGTTTTTGGATTGTCGAATTCTATTCTTTCCTTCTATGACAATAGTATACATCTTAAAAATCATTGTATCTTTACTTTCTCTTCCTTGATGTATGGTACAAATCTCAATAATTTGAGAAATTTGTTTATTAGATCGTCCATGGTCATTTGTCTGAGTCTTAGCTCATAAAATTCCTTAGTCTTTCTTTCATAATAGATATATGATAAATATTTGTTCTTGAAGTATTTCTTTAAATCTGACCATTCCATTTGTTTCTCTTTTAATCCCCTCGCGAGTTTCAGGTCTTTCCACCAGATACTCATTTTTCCCTTCAAGTTATAAATGGCCATTCAAACTTTCATCTTGCTAGAATAATTATAAATATGGAAGTATTTATTTATATCTAGTAACCATGCTTCAACATCTTCACCCGTCCTTGATTCTCCATCAAATGTGGATGGTTTTATCTTCTTGAATTTGCCTTCTAGTTTATCCACCTATTTTCTTTTTCTTCCTGTGGTTGTTTTATTTCCTGCCACTTGTGTGCCTTCAGAAGAATTCTTCTCATTTTTTGTTTCATGACCAGAATTTTTAGAGGATCTTTTGTTGACTTCTTCCTCCTTATTGTTGTGTTTTGGTATCTTCTTTGTTACTATGTTGCACAACAACATTTCATTTATTTCTTGCTAGTCTTCCTGTACCTTTTTCAATTTTTCATTATCTCCTTTGAATACTTATAATTCCATGATAAGGTTCCTCATTTTTTTGAGAACCTAGGTGGCAGAACTTCCTTCAATGTTATTTCCAGGTTCTTTAGGAAGTCCTTGATTGGGATTTTCTTCAATGATGATCTCCTCTTTGTTCTGTGTTTCCATTATCACAACAGACCAATTTTTTTTTTTGTAACAGTAAACATATTTGTTAGATTTTTCTTTTAACAGAATTAAAATGAACTAAACTAATTTATCCTTGCCCTGAGGTCCAAGCGTTGTAACCTTAAGCTCTGATACCATATGTAATGTACCCCAAATTTACCAAATAAAAATAAATTTATTAGGTGCATTAAAACTCCTTGACTCTTCAATACTTGTTCAAGCATAACTTCATTATCATCACTATTGGATTAAAGCATGTACCTATTTGTAATTAAGATTATTGTGATCAAAATAGTTATATTGTCTAAGTAAATCATCCAATCAAAGGGTTATAGTACATAAGAACTAGGGATAATAGACTAGCATACCGTTTGTCCATAACGTTTTTATTATCAAAAATTAAGCCGACATTGCTAACTGTATCCATTTAGAAATTCTAGGTTACATCACATAACATTGATACTATTCCTATCATTATATATCTATATAAGTTGTTTACCAAAAGACCCAACTTATATATAAATATTAACACATACCAAATGTAACCCACATATGGAGTTCTTAGCATATACCAACATACATATATATATGTTTGTTCAATTTAGAATACAACATAAGCCTTACTCGTATATATATATATATATATATATATCGTAGGTCATGTGAACTATTACACATTAGCACTATTTCTAAATCTATTTCGTTACAACATGACATTCCACCACAATGTAATTCATAACCTAATATGTGGAGTAGTCACTATGTGTGCATGCATTATCATTACAAAAGGACTATTATAGGGTGGTTATTACAATGCAGACATTGACATATCATACCTCATACTGCAATAGGGTTATGCAATTGTTCCATGACTAAACCTATACCTAACAGTGTTAACCCTACCCGACTTATGACATGTCCCAACATTGAATAGGTTCGGAATCCATGTTAATGGTGGGTGTCATATCGGTCTGCAATACATTTACCAATGTCTGTTGCATTTAAGTGAGGTTTGTATCATTCTCGATGCTTAGGAAGCCACTCCCAATGAGGTCTCACCATATCTGAGTCTTCACATGGAAATGGTAATGTGCGTTCCCATCACCCATTACTCCTTGTTTGCAATGTATTCAAGGTTACACCATTCATTGTTTTCTTTTGGCTTCACGAAAACCTTTCTCTACCCTGTGTGTGATTTGTTCTATGCGCATACTCTATGTGCTTCGGTCTCTGCTTCTACTCTTTGTCTCCATTCTTGTGTATGTCCAACATCTTGGAAAATGGACTTGGCCTTGGTAAACGAATATGGAAAATAAACCCCAGTCGGGTTCCTCTCTGTGCAAGGTAATGACCAAACTTATTTTCTTTATTTTTTTGTAACTCTCATGAGTAAAATTTGTTTGGGAATTGTTGAGGGTTAGCAATATTTGGTATTTCACCTTCGTAGGTGTTTTCTTCGAGGGTTCCATCATGGCCCGAAGTCATTCTTACATGTTGATTCTTCAGTGTTATTTCGTGTTTCCTTTCTTCTACTATGTGACAATGTTAACCACTATCACTTACGAATGTAATTTCATTTATTAACTATGGAAATCCCAAAATCTATGCGCTGTGTGGAATGTTAGCCTTGCAATTTGTAACGTTGTCCTAACAATTATTTTAGCGTTCTGTGTGTATTTCAATGGATACGCTACGTCAAAAAAATTTATATTTTTAATAGAGTCTCTCTCTATATTACCACACTATGGAATTAGGGATTTAGACCCTCCATGAGATTCGTAGATTCGGTCGGTGTAATTTTATTTACTAATCTGTGTAGATTCGTGAAAAAGTGTGATAATCAATCCTTTTGTGGTTATTTCGTAACTAGCATTTTGTGTCCAAGGTACCAGTAAATCTTATGTTTTGTGAGTTAACTTCTAATATCCATACGACAATAGATATAGGGCAACATATAATCCCTATGCTTGTAATTTACATTCGGTGTTTGCAAAAGAATGTGTATTGGGCGATTTTCACCTTCTAGTTCATAATTTCACCTTTTGTGTTTTCATAGGCAAGGATAGATATAAAAATATACCATAACATTGACCTTTTGTCCATAAATTTCTCTTGTATTTTTATATGCCATAATTACATGTATAAATATCATCCCTAGACCTATGTTCGTAAATTCCCTTTGTGGTTAAATAGAAAAACATAAATTACTTCAGTTTACACACAGTAGTATGGTAGAACATTTCTCATACTCTATCTAAATGCCTTTGAATTGTATATGTTTTTCTTCTGTGGGAATTCATGATTTCACTATGTGCATACTCGTTATTTAATTATCTACGTATGAAAAAGGTTACTTACCCATATTGGGGAAATCATAACTGAGCCTGTGAGATTTTTCGTCTTATATCTTTTGTGTTCCATGTACTTATACAACATTGTATAAATTGCAATCCTATGCTCTGTACATATACAAAAACATTGTTTTACCCTTTGTGGGATGTGCAACTTTTGTCTATGTGAGTTATTCTAACTCTGTGTAATTTTATGGTTTATCTATGGGCATGCAACGACATCGTTTACCTTCTATGGGGTTCCACGATTGTATATTGTTTCTTTATTTATGTTTAACACCGTGTAACTTATTTCTTATACTCTTTACATAAAAGTATTATTTCAGTTACAATAAATTAATGATGGGGCCATGTCTTGTTTTGCGAGGGTACCCATCCGCTAATCTTAGGTCCACTCCTCCCTCTTTGGGTTGTGGACACATTGTCGCACAAAAGACAATGGTGAACTAATTTCATGCTGACTCAAGCTAAGTATTGTCTCATCTTATTTACTATTTGTTTTTCATTAAATTACTTAGCATAATTTACTAAATCTATCATTTTTTTCTCCTTTCAAGTTTATACATATCGAAGGGAGAGAATCAAGGAAAGTGATCTAGCTTGAAACAATATTCGAGTTCCAACCTAGGAATACACACTTATTCCATTCTTCATAGATTTTGTCTACAGTGGTAAAGGAGTCTTTGGCCTATGGTAATTGTAATGATTTGAATAAGTTCAAATAGACACACAAGTTGTTTGTAACTATTTCAATTGAATATGCCGGTTATTTCAAACCATTTTGAACAAGATTCATTGACTGTAACAACTACTTTACCACACATTTGTAGACTATTGAATCATTGTTTCTGTGTTTATAGACATAAATAAATATGTAAATATAAATATGGATTATTATACATTCTATCTGTTCTTTATGGCACTTGTATAGTTTGAAATTGTAGTTCAATATACATATATTCAAATCAAGGGTCAATAGGAAATTTATTTATACATGAAAAAATATATGCCTACATATTCACATGCATATATATATATTAATAACCTATACAAAACATATAACTATTTCTATCATTTATTTTTCCTGAATACATATATATGTATACAAAGTTGTTCATAGATGTAAAACCATATTTAATGATAACATGAGCATACAACAGTTTTATCATTTTCTTTCATATGAATACCTATATGTATACATTCAACCTTATATTTATTTATATCACATAACCCATCACATTCCTAACCATTAATAATCAAAATAATATTAAGCAGAATGCAAGTAAAGACACATATCTGAAAAGTGATGCTGGGACACAAATGGAAGAGCCACGTTGCACCTAACCGTAGAAGAGAACAACCAATTTTACTTGCTTCATTAACCCCCTAGCCTGGACATGAGTCCATAAGGGAAAAATAAGATGATCCTCCTTTGCTACAGTCATCTTCCATAGATAAGAAATTCCCTTGCCTCACACTAACATTGTTCATAACAACAAGTAGTTTCTTTTCCACAACATACTAAGCAACGTCCTACCTACTCCATATGTTGTATTTATATGCATATTGTGCCTAGGTATTTCCTTCCCTCTTTCGAAAATTCACATATTTACAAATCCATGATTTTTAGGGGTTTCTCATGGTTAAATCCCTCATTTTCCACTTGTAAAAAACAGCCCTGAGGCAACTCAAATTCTTTCCCCACTCATGGAATCATGGTTAGTTGTTTTTTACCTGCTTGTTCCATTTGTCTTCTAACATTGAATTTATAAAAAGGTTTATCTTTTACATGTGTCACAATCAAAGACGTTAGTTGGGAAAATCAAATCATTGCCCAACAATGATAAATAATTAACTACAATAATCAAATTCCAAATTTGGATTTACCATAAATGGAAAATAATTTTCAAATCCAAATTTACCAAAAACGAAAATTTATTCCCAAGTACACTTAGACTTTAATAATCAATTATTTTTGGGGATATTACAATAGATGATGTGGTGCTAGGGGAAGAGGTGAGATGCCTCCAATAAAATCCACGCCATAGAGGTCTAACCCCCAAGGAGAAGAGAAAGTCATTGGAAAGGAGAAGCTTTTTGTGGGGATGTGGTTGGCCTGAAGAGGTCCTTCCAAAGGATGTTAGAGGCCTTTATTAACTGACTAAATAGAGATGAGACCAGGGTGATTGTACCCAATGAGGGTTAAAACATGCTCTAGCTGGCAGTCGTCGAGGCATGGTTGGAGAACATGGAAATGTGCTTTGCACTTCGCAATTACACCTACAAAATGAAATCCTGCATGGCAGTCTTTCAACTGAAGGGGAGATCTCTTCTATGGTGGAAAATACTCCTACCTCAACTAAACATAGTCATCGAAGACCTGTCATGAGAACTGTTCGATGAACAATTATGTGAATGGTACTTATGATATGAATTCATTGAGTGCGAGCTCAATGAGTTAGATTTATGTAAAAACATTATGTGATATGAATTTAGATGATTGTTCTATGACTGTGGGATGTCGCCATGGTACGTCCATTTCATGACTTAAATAATTCCCTTTAGATTTCCATAACACTGTGTAAATGTTAATTTGTATATCTTGCATTATGTATCGCAAATTTTTGTGTTACATTTATTCATGCTCAGTGAAATGTCCTGGAAACTCTACCAAATGAAAGCATTATTTTGCTGTGAAATGTTAGATTCAGTATTTACTTGCATGGACTTCCTACGATGATTGTTATTTTGTACAAAACCTCTGCATTTTTTATGTGTAAAATTTCCCAGCAATTGGAATAGCCAAGAGATTTGTATATTACATAAAATCTGTGTTTTTTATGCATAAATTTTCCCAACGATTGGAATAGACAAGCAATTTTTCTATGGTACAAACTCTGTGATTTATTCCCTCAACGATTTTATAAAACGTGTATCCTCTAAGATTTATTTTCTCAACGATTTTATAACAACGTGTATCCTTTGATATTGATTCCATCGACGATTTTATAAAAATTGTATCCTTTGAGATTTATTCCCTCAATGATTTTATAAAATGTGTATCCTTTGAGATTTATTCCCTCAACGAATTTATAACAATGTGTATCCTCTGAGACTTATTCTTTCAACAATTTTATAAAATGTTTATCCTCTTAGATTTATTCCCTCAATGATTTCATAAAATGTGTATCCTTTGATATTTATTCCCTTAGTGATTTTATAACAAAGTGTATCCTCTAAGATTTTTTCCCTCGACGATTTTATAAAACGTGTATCCTTTGAGATTTATTCCCTCAACAATTTTATAAAATTTGTATCCTTTGAGATTTATTCCCTTAGGTATTTTATAAAATGTGTATCCTCCTGGATTTATTTCTCAGCAATTTCATAATGAAATTTCCCATAGATGTGAATTCTCCCTGCTATTTTCCTTTGATTTCCTCTGCATTTTGCACAAAAAAATTCAACCAACAAATGTGATTTCTCCTTGCGATTTTTCCCTTTGAAACCTATGCTCACTCAGGAAAACCTATGCGTTTTATGTTTACGAAATTGGCCAGAATATTGAATGGGAATTAATTTTATGTTTATGAACTTTATATATTATATGTAAGTGAATTTGGCTAGCTAGTACAAAAGTCCAATCTTAACTCGCAAACCTTTCTATGGAGATCCTATAGAACTTGAATTATTGTTTATCTACCTCTTCCTTAGTGATACTAATACACATTATGACATATAATAGGGATCTTCCTCATAGTTTTTGACACTCGTTACTACCATGCACTCTTGTAGGATGAATGCAAATTGAGTTTGATGTTTTATGAACGTTAATTATTGTATCTAAGTATATTGGATTTGCTTGTCAATTTCAGAATTGTTTATTGTAGACCTCTAAAAACTCTGCTCTATGGTTTTGTTTGTTAAATGAATACATGTAGATTATTTTCTCATCTAATCTCTAGGGAATAGAAACAAAATCTATACAATATTTTATGATATCCTCCCAACAGGGATTTTCCTTACATTACTTGATGATGTTCATTTCTCTGTGCTCTTGTGAGATAGTGGAGACCAAAAATATTGTTTGTACAAAAATACAACTTTCTTCCTAATAAGAGAATTAGCATTTTTCCTTGTCTCAAGCTTGCTAAAAAGGCAACTTCTTCCTCCAAAAATCCCTCATCCTCCAAAAATCCCTTTCTTTATAAAATCTTCAATGGAATGATTAAACTCTCAATAAATAGATTTCTTGTAAAGTAATTAAGGGTGATTTATTATTTAATTCAGAATTTGATTAGTCATGCGCCATGGAAGGAATGTTGATTTATGTTTAATTCAATAAGTTAGAATAATCAAGCGCCTTGAGAATAATATTGATGTATGTTTTATTGAGTAATTATATTTCTTTAGCACCGTGGAATAAAATTGATGATAACTCTTGCGCCATGAAATTATGTTGATGTATGGATGATAATATAGTCTCAAGTCATGAGTTGTGATTGATTGAGGGGGGGTATAGATACATCCTTCTTCCTTATAATAGTCTCCATCCCTGAGACCTTAAGTGGTCAAAATCAATCAGATTAATCCTGGGCTTGAGCATTTCTTATGTGTCCTGGAGGTCCTAACCATGAGTAGGTAGTTATTTTATTATTTAGCGATATGGTCGCTCATTATTTTTTTACTTTGATGATTTTGATTTGTTGCACTGCGTCACTAGTTATGTTTATGTGTTGATCATGTGTTGCCATCGTTTATGTAAATGCATTGTCTTGTGTTGTTATTGATTACATTAAGGTGACGCTTGTAATTCTTTTAATGATGATGTCATGTTGATTATGTGTTGCTATGAATTATGTGTTGACGTTAATTTCCTAATGCTTTAAAGAACATTTCATATCGTACTTCATTTTTTGTCGTAACGGTGGGGACATTGCACACCTTCAAGGATTACTCTACCATCAACCTATTCATAAGTATTATCATAATAAAACCTACATAACTAAGATAAATAAAAGAAGCATATGCAATCAGGATATATTAAATGGTGCATATGAAAAGGACTCTATACAACAAATATCAAAATATTGTATCCCTAAAAGTCTGTTAAGGTTGGACTTTTGGACTTAAAATTACATTGAAGAAGTGTGGAAAAAGTATAAAATAAAAAAGTAATCGTAGATATATCAAGTATAACAAAAATAAATTATTATAAAGTTAGTTTTATTAATATCTAAACATAAGGTATTATGTATAAAGTGTGTGTNTAGATATTCAAAGAGGAGAGCCCCTTTTACATTTGTCATTTATTGAAAAATAAGAAGTGAACTATGACATCTACAAAGAATACATTTTCATAAAAATGTTCATGTTGTGCAAAAGAGGAAGAGTATGAAAGGGGCCTTATGAATGGATCTTTCCCTTTTCCATATTGTAAAAATCTTTTTATTTTAGTACAAAATCAAGGTGACACGCATTGGGAAGTGAAAATAAAAGAATTGGAAATCCAATTAATTCATTATCAACAACACAACAAGAAGAGAGACAAAAACAAAATCTTGAGGGAAAATTACAAGAAAAAGACAAAGACATTTCTTACTTAAAAGATCAGAACCAAAATTTGTTGTTACAACTCAACCAATCAAAATATAAGAAGCATAGGGATCATAAGTTACAACAAGCTAATTGCGATCAAGAAATTATTAGATAAGGATGAAGAGAATTGTCATTTAAAGAACCATAATCAAAGCTTATTTGAACAAATTAAGAAGATGAAAAACAATAAGAAATTATGTGATAAAAATGAAGAAACCTTGTGTTTAAAAAACCTTAATCAAAGATTATTGAAATAGATGAAATGTTGAAAGAGGAAGAATGAGAGAAGTAAGAGAAGAACACAGTCGACAAAGTAAACAAGGAAGAAAACTTACACCTAAATATTCATAATCAAAGTTTACTCACCCAAATTAAGAAGATAAAGAGTGAAAAGAAGACACTACATGAAAACTTAGAGAAACTTATCAATAAAGAATCATTGGTTGATTAATAGACAATCACTAATCCTACGGAAATACATAAGTATTCAAATGTAAAAAGCTCAATTGTGGATAAAGGAATTAATACAACCCAAGTCAACCCTACCACTCAAAAGGATGCAAATCCTACTAATGTAAAAAGGTATTCACATGTCGAAGTAGAAACAAGACAAGGCTATGAAGAAGATTCAATTCCAAAAGTTCATCAAGAAAAAGCTACAAGTATACGAAGTAAATATCAAGTTCCAAAGCTGTCTCAATGACATCCTAATAACAAAATTTGATACTTCAACCAATCAATGTATCAACAAAAACAAATGATTGATATGCCAAAGAATATTACTTCCACTAGAAGTGGTGCTCAAAACAGAATTCATCACAGGAGTCAAAATACTTCAATTTTTCTCCAATAACCCTATAAACTCCCAATTCCAAAGAAGATTGAATTAGGGTGGGCACACTCCTTTACAATTTGACATTTCTTCTCAACACTTAGAAGATCCTATCATCTCACGTCCACAATGATCACTACACTCAAGAATGAAGAATCATGAGACAATATTACATGTCAGAGTAAGAGATAAATATTCCATAAGTATGCTTTGAGCACAAAGCATTTTTAATGGGAAGACAATGTTATGAACACAATATATAGAAATATATGTAAATAAATAATAATAATTTTCCAAAAACATGCAAATGGAACTTTTTGGAGGAAACTACAAATTCTCTCCAACTTACTTGAGCTTTGGAGGTAGTAGACTCCTACAAATACTCAGAATTTAGTTTCAGAATTGATACAAACTTTTTTAAAATTGAATCTACGTTCATTGCATATAATTTGTTTTCATTTTCATTGTGTTTATCTAATTTTATTTAATTTTATAAAAAAATCAATGCATAATATTTTTAGGTGACATTATGATTCAATGAAATGAAAAATCCATATCTGAAAAAATACAGAGTGGAAAATTATGGAAAATTTATATTCATAATCCTTAAATTGTTCTCTTCGAAAGGGTATTTTTAGATTTTACTTTTATGTAAAAATTAAGATAGATACATTGTGGGGGAAAACATGTGTTTAAATCCTGTAATGTTTTCATATTGGTCAACTTCAAAAAATTCTAGAAATTATAATATTCATTTGTTTGATTCAAATCTATAGTCGTCACAAAATAGAGTCTCTGTAGATTGTTGCAGTATATTTCGTTTGTCAAAAACAAAATTTTAATAATGGATTCATCATGGGAGGAAAACATAACTCATTATCTTTTACTTCATTTTTAAGGAACACACTGTCAAACAATTACCAAATTGACATATGAAATCTCAATAAAAAAAATTTGAAAAATAGTTACTAGAAATCTAACAAAATTCTTCACAAGATTTGTTTTACCGTAAAGTGAAATTCTAAATATAAAAATACTTTTTTTTACTGGAAGTTGAAGAACCCGTGAAAATGTAATTTGTTTTCTCATAAAACAAGCAAAAATTTTACCCATCTTCATGATTTTAGCGAGACACAGATAGAGTCCAAGATCAACAGGTTGAAGGCATAAACTCCAAGAGGAAATGGAGAGAATGGATGAAATCAATGCACATATAGAGTCCGAGATCAACAATTTGAAGGAATTGATGAGGAGGACTGATACTTTGTTGTCAACTGTTTTGGGAGCACTCAGGAAGGAGAACATCCAACATGGAGGGAACACGACAACAAAAGATCATTATAAACCAATTCTAAGGAAAGGTAGACTAATTTAGTGTTACCTTTGTTCGCAAAATAATTTTATGACGAACTATCGATTGTAATTCAAGTTGGCTCTATTAGTTGAGGAGGAGTCTCGACTCATAACAACAGTGGAGGAGTAAAAATCCTTGACATAGATAGTTGAAGTGCAGAAACTGATGAACGATATGACCAAAGTCACAGAGACATTTGTGGAATGCATGAAAGTGTTCAAGATAAGAGGTCAAGGATAATTTTCGCAAAGTCAAGCAGTTGAAGGACTCTTCTTTGAGTACACAACAATAAGTGAACTGAGGATGCCATCCTTCGTTGACACTGGGGCAACCCATAATTTTGAGTGAACGAGTTGTAAAGTATCTTCATCGCAAACCTGAAAGATACACTAGAACGTGTAAAGTGTTGAATTCAGTAGTGAAGTTGGTGATAGGGATTGTTCATTCAACACCATTGAGATTTGGGGAGTGGTTTGGAAACATGGATTTGTTGGTGGATCTACAGGAATACCATGTGATGATATTGGTATTATGCTTCCTCAAACTTTCCAAAGTTGCTCCATTCATTCACAAAAGTCGCTTAGTATTATTGGATGAGGCTAGAACACCAAGAAAACCCTTGACGACAAAGAGAAATATCGGGAGGATGCATGGGATATATGTTATCAAGTTGGTAGAATGATTCAGTGGGAGCATCGACAAGCCTTGCAATGTGACACAACAACATGAAGTCATCCACACTGTAGCATCTCTTAGTATCTTGGGGAAATAATAAGAACACCTGACGATGATGAAGACTTCGGTAAGGCAAACACATGGAAGGTTTGTCGATTAAGGAACCCATAGAACCATGAATGTGAGTGCAAGAGAGATTTGAACTCTTCACTTTCCATGGAGTGAGAGAAACATCACCAAGTGAATAGTCATCAACAACAGGTTTTGGACATTGTGGAGGATCGGGTAGTAGACTCACCTACTGTAGAAACTCCAAGAGTGTAGCCAAGAGAATGCGTAGAGGCACTCACTCAACAAGACTTGGAGATGGATGTGGAAGACATATGAGTTGAAGACCGATATCCAACAAAAATCATGAACTTTTGCGGGAAGGCCATGTAGATATATGAGTTCCATTTTACTGCAGAACAACTTAAGGAGTTGGGATGCACACTCAAGGAATTATTTTTTGTACATAATTCATAAAGGATGTACTCCAATAGGCTTGGTGGGATCTATTGGGTATACTCCTCTTGCTAAACAAAGAAGGCGAAGACGTGCTGCTGGGAGAAAGAAACATGAACAGTGATTCCTAGTGGAGGTGTCATTGAAAGACTCAAGAAAGGAAGTTGTGAAACGATAAGATGAGTTGTGGAGGAAACTTGCCAAATTTTGACAAAGGGAAGGACATTGTTCAAAACCGAGGGGGTTTAGCTAGGTGAAACAAATAGGTTGTACTACAATGGACGAATTAACAAGACCAAGAAGTGTTGGAAAATATGACGATGAGGGAACCAAAAAAGGGTTTGTTGGATGTGGGTATGTGCATTCTATATCAACAACAACAAAAGATCGATTGATCACTTAACTAGTTTGAAACTTGAGAGGATCTAATGTACAAGAAACACAAACAATAGAGTTGAAGTATGAAATCCATCATAGGCCAAGAGAATCTGACACTTGGGCTCACTTTGCAGAAATTCGCGAGGAGAGGATCCAGAGATGGGAAAGCGACTAACAGATGTGGTTAGGAATTATAACAAATTGGAGTGGGGGAGGATTTAAAGTCTCCCATGACACTCATTGAGCGTGCGTTCTCTTTGGGAAGATTCAAGGAGTGGAATTGTTTTCCCTCAACAATATGGGCACGCCAGAGAGGTTATATGACCCAATCAACAAGCCCATGTTGAGTCATGAAAATTGACATAAGAGAGTGCACAAAACAAACATAGCGCACCCCTTGAATGAGGATGACCGGTCCAAGGGACAAAAGTTTATGGGCGCACTACCTTGGATGGGAACCCCGAGTCCATAGAATGGGTGCAAGGATTCAGTTGAGTGTGGGTTCTCTAAGGAGCACAACACACCTAAGAGACATGATATCTCACACAAGTGACCCTTGGAGTCCATATAAGAGCAAGGGCACACAACCAAAAGGAAGGCATGAAATTTGGGCAAGATATTTGGAGAACAAGTCTGAGGCAAGTATGATGAAATGAAATGAGGAAGAGTTGGCAAGATGTAAAACAAGTAACCAAGGGTGGGACTCTCTCAGAGGTTTTTGGGAAGGTCTCTAAACACAAGTTTTGGAGGCTTGTGTGAGGCATAATTGAAATATATGTTCGGTTGGTGAAAGGTAACAAAGGGAAGACAACTCTATGGGTGTGGCCACATCTCAGGTTCACCACAAGAGGTTGCAGAGAGATGATTTCAATAGAGAGTCTTGGTGTGATTAATATGTTGATGAGTGTCTTGGTGAGGTGAGACAAGTCGTGACTCTATCAGAGTTGTAAAGCATGCCAGTAGTACTCATATTGTGATTGTTTCACAATAACAAAGTCTTAGTTGTGTGTTCGGCATTTTTCATGTCATCCACACTATATATGTGTTTGTCTTTGTTTGTTATGTGTTTTTTTTCTAGGATTCTCATGTTCATGTATGTATGGTTAAATAAAACTAAGTGTTAAAGTGTGTTAACAATTGTCTAAGTAAGCAAGAGTTTCACTAGAGTAGAAGTGTGATAACCTAGAACAGAGTATGCCTATGTTATAGATGAAGAGGTGTAGTCTGGACAAAGTATTCTCGGTGTTCCAAGAAACCAAGTAAGAACTGGTGTCGCATGCCCTAAACACCATTACATTTTGTATTTTTGTGAATTGATAGTGAGGGAGGCCACCTGTAACATCCCCCCAAAAAATAAATTATTTTTAAAGTCTCAAAATTCTTAGGAATTTATTTTCATTTTACGTAACTTCGAAATTGGAAAATTATTGCCATTTATGGCAATTTCAAATTTTGAATTTAGTTAGTTGTAAATTATGATTATGATTGTTGGACAAAGATCTGATTTGACCCAACTAACTCTTTGACTATGAAACTTGTAAGAAACAAATATTTTTCTAGTTATTGTTGGTGGACAAATGGAACAACCAGGTTGAAATTAGATGACCATGACTCCATGAGTGGGGAACATGTTGGAACTACCTCAGGGTTGGATGTTACAAGTGGAAAATCAAGAATTTGGCCATTGGAAGCCCGTGAAAATGAGGGATTTGGAAATCTGTGAAAATTCCCAAAGGGGGAAAAGACCTAGGCAGAAATTGTTTTGGCATATATAGCATATGGGAGGAGGTAGAACGTAGCCTAGTATATTGGGGAAAATAATTATCTCTTGTTGTTATAAGAATTGTTTTCTGAGTGTAAGGCAAGGAGAATTTTTGTTTCTAAAACTAAAGGACTATTGCTAAGGAGGATTTTTCGAGTTCACCCTCATGGATTCATGGTCAGGCTAGGGGGTGAATGGGACAAGTAAATTGGTTATTATGTTCTAGGGTTGGGAGGAACTTGGTTGTTCCATTTGTTGTTTGGAAATTGTTCATATATGTCTATCTACTCCTTCTCTGGTCAAATGTTATTTGAATTATTGGATGATAGAATGCACCTATTTAAATCTATATGAATTGTTTTGTTTATTAAATTCTGATGGAATGGGATGAATTGTAGGATAAACCCTTACAGTTTAATTGTAGGCGTTGAGAAAAAATATCTATGTATCTTGGCTGGAATGGAATTTAATTATGGAAATATATTAGGAGACACATTTGTGTTAAATAGAATATCATTTCAAATATTGTGCTAGAAATCCATACGAGATATGTGATTCATATACATCTAGATATTCATCTTTGCAGGTGAACTTTAGACTGTGCAAACACTAAAGGAAATTTTGAAGGTAAATCTGAAATTAATATATATATATATATACAACTAACTATACCAAACTTCAGACTCATTTTACTACCTATTGTGTTCATTCCACGAGATGCCATATAATATA
>SNQJ01S0067363.1:7645-39761 GCA_010110895.2 Picea sitchensis | reverse complement strand
TTTAGTAGATAGGGATTTCTCTTTTGGACTATGATCAGATGATGGGCCAAGAAACAGAGGATTCTCAAAAGAAAAATAATGTGTTTTAAAATCTTCGGAGGAGAGGGATCCAAGAGATGAAGAGGGTGTTTGTGGTTCACTTTTAATATATGTGATATGACCTGTCAAAATTTTAGTCACAGGAAAGGTGTTCGAATATTCCTGTTTAATGAGTTCGGTATGTAGCTTCCATTGATCTAGATTTAATTCTGAGATAGTTGAAGGAAATGAAACTGTAGCAGGCTCAATAACAGGTTTGACTTCACTTTCAAGAATCACCTCCTCATATTCTTGGATTTTGGGGATTTTAGAGGACTGTCCTTGAAAATTTTCTGAAGACAATTTTCCCTTTGAGAGAGAAGATTGTCTAGAAACAACCTTAGTTTTTATTAGTAATTTTTTAGTATCTGGAACTGCTACAACAGGCTCAGGATCTGGATTTTTTCTGGTTACTGGTCTCTTAGTAGATGATGAAGAAGTTAGAGGAGTTTTAGGTCCTTTACCTTCTGTTTTAGGAGACAAAATTACCACAGAGGAGTCGCCAGGTGAATAATCACAGTCTTAAATAATGTCCAAAATCTTGTTCACCATCAAGATTTGAATCTAATCTTGTCGTTTTACCAGGGAAGATATCTTCATTTCTTCGTCCTCGACAACGACGCCAAAAGATGTTAGTCCCTAAAGTTGCACTTGACTATGAGAGGGCAAGCTAGAGCATCATCGGTTTATTGCAAAGTGTTTAGAAAGTTTTTATAATTTGGTTTTTTGGATAAGGTGGTTGAAAACTGGCTCAAGGTTATAACATAACATGAAAATCAAGATCAGAACATAGTATATCCCATTGACTGAGTAAAAGGAAGTCACATAGATGGATTAAAAAAATAAGGAAAAGAGAGGATGAAGCCTTCAATTTGTCAACTTCACATAAATTCTTGTCTCAGAATATCATAAAGAAACAAGACCATCAGCTTGAAATCAAAACTTGAAAATAATTCCCACAACAAATTCTTTACTGTATTAATTAACAATCAAGAAACAAATGCATTGCAGTTTGAATAATGAATTCAAGCATGAAGAAAGAAAAATAGAGTAGAAAAGAGTGTCTAACTATCCATATGCCTTTGCTATTAAGTGTCAAATAGAACATAAATGCCTTACAAGGAGTTTCACAAAACAAGTCATCTGGATCTCCAATTTTTCGACTTGAACAAAGTCTTTCATTTGTTTACTTAAACTATCCAGAATACCTCGGATCCTAACTTCTAGCATGCTATTAATGACTAGATCTGATTAGCATCACTCAATTAGGGAGGTTAGCTCAAAAAGAGCATTTACATTCCAAAAATAGATACATCTCAACAACTTAATCTCAAATGATTCTATCACAATACATTCAATCCTACAAAAAGGGACTGTTTTGATCTAGTCATGCATTTTGAAATATTTTCTTTTCACAAGCCAAAAGAAGTACATGTTCCCTTGCTCACTACTAAACATCAAAATTTGAGAATGTTCCAAATTCTCCATGAAGCTTTAAGGTATGATAACAACAGTGGCCTTGGCAGTCTTCTGTTTGAGCTTTGTGGTGAGCACAATGTTATGCCAATAGAGTTTAAAGTTTATTTCTCTGAACTCTTTGAGAAATGCCCTTTTCTCTTTTTTATTCTTCTTAAAACCCATGATCTTTTCTTGCTACTTGACACTCCATTGTTCTACATGAGCTTTCGCTTTCTTCAACTGTTTCGCCACCTTTCATAGTTCTTTAATATTTTCTTTGTCAGTTCTGACCTTGACCTTAAATTCAGGGAACTCATCTGCAATTACAGGCTCATTCAGATTTATGTTATCCTTAGGCTCTCTTAATTTAATTTGGTACCTAGAAACGAATCCTGAACTGTTCTCTTCATCTGAACTAGCTGAATCCATAGTTTCAGGTATGTCTGATATGTGGTCTGAATCTATAAGATGACCTTCTGTTCTTTCAAGGACCTTACTTATACCTTCAACAGATGTTTTGGCTTGTGACAATTTGGTGGTGGCTCTTATTACAGGTCCTGTAGAGAGTGGGGCAGTTTGCTTCCCTTTATCTGTTGGTTTTTTATGTAATGGGGGTTTGTTTACCCTTTTTTTGACCTTTGTTTCATCATCCTCGGAATGATTTTCTATAACTATGACATCTGCTTTTTTTATTGAAGGATCGAACATAGCTTTCGACCTGAGCCTGTATTTTTTGGTAATTCTAGTCGAATTCCTCCTGGATCTTTTATCCGCAGGCACATATTTCTTTCTTTGTCTTTTAGCTACAACACCTCTCTTACTAGTTTCTGGAGATTTATCCTTGGCTGAGGGTTTAACATCATAGTCTTCATATGAATCCACTTCTATTTTAACATCTGTCTCATAATACTTTTTAGTTTCTCTATCCAGTTTGGGTCTCTTACTTCTGCTATTTCTTGTCACCCTAATATCAAACATTTATTCTTCAACTGGGGTTTGATCAACTAGAACACTATGTTTCAGTGTAGCAACTCTTTTACCCTTTCCTCTTTTTTGTCTGCTAGGCTGTGGATCAGGGTTTAGGGACTGGATCAGCCAGCTCCAGGGTTTTCAAACTTCCCTTAGAGCAGATACGACCTGAGTCTTAATTAAGACTTAATGAAACAAACTTCTTTTTGCGGTGGCAGGGTGTGACTGCACCTTTTTTGACAATTTTTTCCAGGCTTTTGAGCAAGAAGTAAGGCAAATTTAAAGGGTAATCCCCATTTAGATGCATTAACATTCTAATGTGGTAGAGGTAAATCATTGAAAATCTGCCTTCACAGGTGATATACCTATGGATAATGATTAGAGCAGTGTGCCATTATGGTCTAATCCAGCTGTGAGGAACTCCCTTTATCCAATTTAGGTTTTCTTATCTGGAAGTAAGAATTGATTCACAAACTCTGTAACTACATGCTCTTTCTTCCACCATCGTTCTCCTCCAACCACCAACCTGCAAGCTTTGGCAATTGTTTGTTCTGTCACTAGCATAATCAACTTTCTGATCTCCACTTCGAAACCATTGAATTTCTGGGCAAACACCATAGAGACCTGTTCATCATGACCTTGGAAGGTAGTCATGAATTCAAACAAGCCAACATATCTAAATCTTTGCGCCATCTGCGGATATGCTTCAAGAAGAGTGGCGCCTTTAGGTTCCAATCTGACCACGTGCCCACTCCTCTTAGGCGCCATAAAACCCAATGCTACAACTGTCAATGCTCAGATTCTGAATTTACAACCTGCAACTGTTTAACATGTAATAGTTCTTCTGAGAAAAAACCTACACTCATAATTCAACAAAATCAGAACGAAAATTGACAGGTTCAAATAATGATCTTGGGAATGGAACGATTTGAAATGACTCAGTTGCGAGTACCGAACAACCCGATCATGTAACGGTTTGATTCATAAAATCATTTGAGGTAAATCATGGGACACATGTGAATTCTTAGTCCATGATCTGTGTAATCATAACAGAATCAGGGTGGCAGGCACATATTCAGGCATGATTATGTTTGCGCTACGTGAATAATCTTATTCCAGTAGCACTATAAATGACTAGAAGATATTTGAATTTGCAAAATTCAAATAAGCATATGAAGTGACACATCATTTAAAACCATGTCTTAAAACTCCAAACTTAAAGAAATTATCCAAAAAGATAAACTGCAAAACATAACAAGCTAAAAACAAGGATTAAAATCCAATGAAAGCGTCCCCGAGATGAAGGACAATCGATGATGGAGTGTGTTGTTAAGGCACTCCGTGATGTTAAAGTCACTGGTTCAAAACCTGTGGGGACAAAAAATCCAGCCATGTTAAGGGTTGGTGTGGCTCAGGCCGGGTGTGATCCTCGGGTGATTTTGATGGCTTAGATGCCCCTGAGTCGTAGTTTCTTAGCCACAGGTTTGTCCCACATGTCACGGACAAACTAACAAAAAAAATTAATAAAAAAAAAATCAAATTAAAGCAGACAACGAAGTGCAGGTAGGAAGGATTTAGGATTAGGGTGTCTCACTACATCAAAAGAAAAATTATAAACTAACAGGGGCAACTGAGAATCCCAAAATGACTAGCATTGGAGACTAGTAGGATGAAAATACAGTAGAAAGGATAACAGAGTTATTGCACGAGTACAGTGACATATTCCCAACAACCTTTACACAGATGAAAGGCATAGCGGGAGAGTTGGGAGAGATGCATTTACATTTCAAACTAGATGCTAGATATTTTAGACAAAGACCATATAAAGTAAATCCAATATATAAGTAGAAAGTGAAAACATAAATTGACAGAATGTTGGAAGTTGGTAACATAGAACCAGTGGAGGAATCTGAATGGATAATCCCTATGGTAGTTCAAGAGAACAAACTAGGGGGGATAAGGATTTGTGTAGATCTGAGGAAACTGAATGATGCTTTCCTACATGAGCTTTTCCCTACACCTTTTATAAATGAATTCCTAGAGAATGTGGGAGGCTAGGAAGCATATTCATTTACATATGGATTCTCATGCTACCATAAGATCAAGATAGCCTCAAAAGATAGGTATAAGACTACGTTTTCCATAGAATCGAGATCCTACTATTACACAGTCATGCCTTTTGGGCTGAGGAATGAACCATCCATATTTTCAAGGGTAGTAATATCTTGTTTTAAGGAGTTCATACATTAGTTTTTAGAAGTGTATCTAGATGATTGGACTGTATATAGTCTGTTAAAAGACCATGAAGAATTGTTAAGACTGATGTTGGAAAGATGCAGGCAGTGTCAGATATCATTGAATATTAAGAAGTGCATCTTTGGGACACCTTTTGGAATACTATTGGGCCATATAGTATGTAAACAAGGTTTTCTAGTTGATATTTCCATGATTGCACTCATTGTCAACTTATCACCACCAAAATAAGTGCACTAGTTGAGAGAAACACTGGGACATACCGATTATTACAGTAAATTCATTAAGCGCTATGCACAAATTACTGTGCCAATGGAAAACATGTTAAAAAAGGATATCAAATTTCAGGGGAAGGAGGACTATCAACAAGGTTTGGACACCCTAAAATGAAAGATGGTCACATCACCTATTCTAGTATTCCTAGATTGGGAAAATACTTTTCATGTGCATGTAGATGCATCATCTATAACACTTGGATCAATTCTAATGCAGCTAGGAGCAGGGGATTTGGAATCATATAAGAACTACAATACTACAGAAAGATAAGGCCTAGATATGGTCTATGCATTGCAGAAGTTCATACATTACTTATTGGAAAAACACTTTAATATGTTCACAGATCATTTAGCCCTCAAATACCTAGTCAAAAAGCCAGTGTTGGGGGGGAGGATCTGTAGATGGCTACTATTATTTTAGGAATTTGATTTTGAAGTGATAGTCAAACCAGGGAATTTGAATGCAGGACCTAATCACTTGTCAAGGGTAACCAATGGAGAAGAACCTACCAACTTGGCAGACAACTTCCTTGATGCGCAATTATTTTCATTCCAAGTAGCTGACGAATATTTTGCTGACAATATTGAATACTTGAGTACAGGGACTGCACCACAAGAGTTTAACATTGCGCCGAAGAAAAATCTGGTAGTTAGGGTTGTAGACTATCAATTGATTGCAGGACACTTATACCAAATGGGTGCAAAATTTTTTTTTAGAAGATGTGTACTAGAACATGAAAGGCCTAGAATTTTGGCAGAAGCTCATGAGGGAATAGCTGGAGGAAATTATGCAGGAAAATATACCATGTAGAAGGTATTGTGCATAAGACTATGGAGGCCAACAATTCACAAAGATGCTAAGGAATATTTCCAGATATGTGATGTCTGTCAGAGGGTTGGTAAACCTAACAGAAGGGATGCGATGCCCCTAAGACCACAACTTTGCAAGTATTTGAAAAATGTGAAATAGACTTTGTGGGACCAATTAACCCACCAAAAAAAAGGTCAGGAGTAAGGTATATCATTACTGCAACATAATACTTAACAACATGGGTAGAAGCAACACTAGTAAAAGATTGCAGTGCAGAGACAACAACACACTTCATGTTTGAGAAAGTGATCATTAGATTTGGTTGTCCAAGTATTTTGATGAGTGACCAAGGTACCCACTTTATCAACAGTACTATCAAGGCTATGACTGAGGATTTTGAATTCTATCATCAGAAGAGTACACCATACCATTCACAAGCAAATGGAACAGTAGAATCCTTCAATAAGATCTTAGAGAATGCTCTGACAAAGATCTGCAATGTCAGTAGGGATGATTGGGATTTGAAGATAACAACGATACTATTGGAATATAGGACTACATATAAGAAGCTGACAGGACAGACACCATTCAGGTTGGTGTATGGGAAAGAAGCAGTGGTTCCACTAGAATTCTTGGTACCCAATCTGTGCGTAGCAACAATCACCAACATGACAAAAAGAGGTGGAGTAGAGGAAAGATTAAATCAACTAATGGAGAATTAAGAGGATAGGATTTTGGTTGGCAGGATTTCACCAAGAAGTATAGAAAGCAAGAGACAAATCTTGGCATGATAGACATATCAAGAGGAAGAGCTTCAAGAAGGGATACCTAGTCTTTCTTTATGACAGTAAAGTTTTTCAGCATCTGGGTAAATTCAGAATGCATTGGTTGGGGCCACATGAAGTGAAGACTGTCATAGATGGGGGATCTGTACAATTAAAAGACTCGGGAGGCACATAACTGAAAGGACTGATTAATGGGATTCAACTGAAACTATACAGGGACATTCGACCTCCTAACACTTAAAAGTTACAGCGTAGTAAGAAATCATGTAAATAGTGTACTATACTAGAAGTTAAGATAGAAAAATGAGAAAAATAAATAAAAAGGAGAAAAATAAGGAAAAAGAAATACAAAAATAGAAAAGACAGAAAATAAAAAAATTATGGGAAATACAGTGTGCAGAGGAAGTGGAATCAGCGTGACGAAAATAAAAATGTTCACGCGCAACATATGAGCGACACACTGCACACTAAGGAAACGTTACAACATAAATATGTGGCACACTCAAAAAGTTCAGTACCACGAAAAAGGTACCAATGGTCCAAAAAAGAAAAAAACAACGGTTAGGGTAAAAAGGTGGCAGCTTGGGGAATTTATGAAATTAAATGAAACGTACTCATTGCGTTAATCGCAACCAAGGAAGATTATCTGAGAAGCTTCATAGAATTGATTTCATGCACTATATAAAGGAGAAACACAGGAAATTTACAACTTATTGTGAATTTACAAACTTGCAGCGTTAGAAGAGCACACAAATCAGAGCCGACTTGACGAGTGCACAGTACGAACCAGTCGACAACCATTCGGTGAAAGCATACAGTGTCCATGATGGCACCACCAATTATTGGCACATCGATCCAAACAATGAGAAAAACCCAAAGTAGTGTTAGGGCACCTTACAAAACCGGAAAGGTCGAGCCAAAAACCGCACAAAGGGGGGAATTCGTCGATGTTGATGCAATTCCCTCACCACATGTAGAACCAACAAGCCCCACACTCATGGAGGAATAATCCCAACCTCCAGTAACAGTTGAAATGGATGTCGACCCACAGGATAGTGTGCAGGGACAATAGGCCGAATACGCAGGTAACCCAAAAATACCTATGAGGGTCGAAGGAGCCCACAGAGAAAATGGGGAAACCACAGTGCAAACAGAGGCTTCCATGCCGAGACACCACCCAGAGTAGGGTTTGCACAGCAACAGGAGGGTCTGGTGGAAGACATTATTGTCCAGCCAGACCCTACTACCAAATAGAGATAGATGGAGGATGGGACTTCAAGTGATCCACTGAGAAGAAAGGGAAAACAACCCATGGTGCAGTCACCGCATAGAAATCATGATGCAATAATATTCCTACCACGCATTCCTGAGGGGGTGCAGGCCACACCTTCCCTTCTAGGATACATGGAAATAGTGTGGTATTCAGACCATGATGTGGTCGATGATGGGAAATTCCCAGAGTTTGCACAACAGGTATACCTTGACAGTATAGGCATAGGCCCCTTTGGTGACCCAATTCTACAACCAAATCCATGGGAAACCGACCTGGACAACACATGAATTCTAAAGTTTCTATAAATTCAGGGGTGTTGGCATGGGGAAAGAGGTAAATAAATGCGTCAAACAATTCATGGTGGTCCTCCATGGAGGATTCTTATGGTTATAGGATCCCATCTCAATAGACGTGGAACTAATTGCATTCATCACAGGTCTGCCATCTATGGGAGAGAGTCTCGTGAAGTACCTTAATGATAAAAAAAGGAGAAATCTCTAGCTGGGGAGATGAATAAAACTTATGGCACAGAGAGGGGCTTGTGTGGGATCATAATAAAGAGGATTAGTGATGCAACAATGATAATGGCCACCAAACTCATGGCCTGTAATATTCTTAGAAAATGATGCAAGGAGGAAGTCCCTGTTAGGGTCGTCGCAGCAACAACACAATGCACCAATGTCACTATGCTCAACCGGGCCTTGTGTTTATTGAACATATTCCGCGATGACTACAAAGACACAAAGGACATGGTAACACAGTTCCACTATTCGTGGTTACTCATTTGATCACATTGATCGGGTGGAGGGATCCCTCGTACTCTCATTTTTGTGACTGGATAGGTCATTTCCACACAACACAGTACACATCACTGGGGAGCACTTCGAACCCCAAGCATAGAAGTGGAAACACAGGTACCTTTGCATGATAATTTAGTGAGATACAAGAGAGTGTTGCAAATAGTTGGAGAATTACTTCAGAAGTGGTCGGAAAATACAGGAATATAGCGAACTTCAAAGTGAAAAAGAATAATATGTGGATCCAAGCACGCAGGCATCTGGGGAAGAAGTGGCTACAGTTAAGATATTGCGTCACTAAAGAGGATGTAGAAATGGAAATGAGGGATTGGAATGATTATTGGAGGATTCCAATCCTGACTCAAGAGGTTCCTAAGGGTACGAAAGTAGACGCAGGTTCAACCAAGACACTTGCAGGGGGCACCGTTGTGCCCAAAAATCCAACATAGTTGCGGAGACCTAGAGAAAATCCGACACAACAAAAGAAGGGGAGTGAGAAAAAGAAACATGTGTGGGTAGCACAAAAGAACACTGCCCCAAGACAAAAGGAACAAGGGGTGGGGGTCACTACAATACAAGAAACCCCCTTGGCAGCCACCCCACAGGAAATAGGACCACCCAAGTCGCCTATTATAGACACAGGGGGGCCACGCAAGAAGTCCAAGGTGCATAAGAAGCTACAAGAATACACTATCACTGAGCATGACACAAATCTCATGGCAGAGAAAGTGCATGAACACGTAGTGGAATAATTTGAAGAAGCTCACCATGAGAGAGGAAGAATACAAGACTAGCTAGCAGGGATAAAGCAGGTCCTCGAGCAGATCAATTTAGTGTGGAGGCCTAAAAGGGGAAAAAATATTTTCCTGAAGTAGCAACAGTAGAGACAAGGATTGTGCCGAGTGAGAAGGACACAATTCAAACTATCACCCAAGTGAGTCCAACTTTTAGAATGACATATAACATGTTGCAGATGGATGACGCCGCAACCTAGACACCATTGAAGGATATGGCGCAAATAGAACTGGTATTAGCAAGAATACCTACCAAGGCACTGTACATGATCCAAGTCAGTGTCGCATAGGAGGTACAATCTCATGCCAAAAGAGATGCAACAGAGCTATAGGAGATGAGAAATGGCAAGGATGCCTTGGAATTGATGGTCGATCAAGTCAAGCTCAAAACCAAGGAGGAAAAGGAGCACACAAACAAAATAGAACATGGTGTGACAATAATGTACAATCACATCCTTGACAACGCATAGGCAGAGAATACAGGTGTAGAGGAGAAACTCAATCTTATTTCCCAAACCATTGAACACTATAGGCAAGAGATTGAGGAATTAAAAGAAAATATGACTCCTACAACTCCTCTTGAGGTAAAATAGCAGAGGAAACAAGACATTGCACTCCAATTAGCAGAATTGGAGAAGCACATAAGCACAACAAAAGAGTTTTTTGACAAATCCGTGAAGCTCTGGACAATGTTGGATGAGGATTATTAGGTCCAATATTGGGACCAAGAAGAGGAAAGGCTCAACACAACTGTACAAGAGCTCAAGAACATACAGAAAACAATGAGCATCACAGAGCACCTAAAAGGTAATCAGAACTTGAAGAAGCTGCAGTCAGATTTAAAAGCTGCACAGAGGCAAAAATAGGAGAGACAGGGGGAAGTAGAACCCCTCCAGGAGTAAGCAGTGAAGATGATCATGCAATTGGAGGAGGAGAAGAGGAACATGGTGCAAGAACAGACAGCGGGTGCAACACTAATCCAGGAGGATATCACAACGCAGTCAGTAGAGGCACTGACAGGAAACGCCGCCCAGGTCAAGACGTGAGGAAGGGAACTAGAAGAGCAGTTCTAAATTTTGAAAATAGTCATTGAAGGAGTGCGGACTAGCTAAGTGATTCAGGATGAGCCACATGTCAGTGTTGGGTACCTATTGGGCGCATGCCTAACATGGAGAAACAATTCTATTTTTGGAAGATAATGCCAATTTTGGAGAAGAACAGCTGGCAAGAAAAACAACATGTGCGAGGGAAAGATGCATAGAGAGGAGGAAAGCATGCAAGGAACACATGTAGGAAAACTTAACCATGTTCACTGTTAGGGTTAGGGTTTTTGTAAGAGATTATAATGGATGATAAGATGAAAATTAATATAAATACGTACCTAGGAGGTATAGGTCAGGGTTCCAGAATGGAAAAGGATACTGTTTTTCTTGGCTAGGAGAACGAATGTAATATATGATACCTTTTTTTAGGTTTTTGAGTTGTAGGAGAGTCAAGTAGCTATATCTTGAGGGTTAGATCGTAGGCTGAGGAGCTTGGTGCAATCTAGTCCACCTCACAGAGGTTGTGGAACCTGTTTTGTGATTGTATAGTCAGAATTGTAGTGCGTGTGGCGCCATATCTTGAAGAAATATAAATAAAAGAGCCTAAGAAGCCAGATCTTTGTGGATGTAGCCCAGGAGGGGGTGAACCATGGTAAAAACTATGTTATGTGTGGTGTTTATTACGTATTTACCTTCTGTTAGTAGTTACATGATGAATGGATGGATGAATAGTTCTGTTAGATCTATTTTTTGGTAGATCAGTTAAATTGCATGCATAAAATTAAAAAATGAATTAATCTTAAGCATGATATAGAGAACAACAAGATCAAGGCCTAAGAATATGAATTGCAATCCTATATCCCCACTCTTTTCTAGACTACAAGCATATGAGAATTGCAGTGACCCATAGAACTATCTCAGGTGATATTGTGGAGTACATTTTGTTTGTTATGTTTCCTTTTGGTTTACCAGGAGGGCTAATAGTTTTAGAGGGTTTTGTTGGAAACCTGTTCAGATCTGAACCTGGGTCAGCCCAAGAGTAGAAAGAGGATATTAATAACCAAAAACTAGTAGTAAAAAACAGGGCAATGTCTAAAAAATAATTAGGAATGGGCTCAATACAGAATAGACCTGCATCTAGGAGTTGGTCGTCTACAGGTCCACCACTTTCTCCGGATTCTAGGTGAGACAAGTGATCTATCCCGACATTTAACTTGACAGGATTAACAATGACCTGAAAAGAGAAATCCTAAAATAATAGAAACCACTTGTAAATGAAACCTTCTAACATTGGTTTGTTCACCGAATACTTCAAAGAAGAACAATGATTAAAAAAATTAAAATGATTTCCAAGAAAACAATGCCTAAACGTTTGTAAAGCATACACCATAGCCAAACCTTCCCTTTTAGTTGTGGTGTAGTTGTGTTCAGCTTCCGAAATTTTACGACTGGAAAATTATATAGGATGGTCCAAGTTTCCTTCCCTGGTTGTGTAAGAATGGTGCCAAACTGAGAATAAGAAGTCCTGACATAACTATCGTTGAAGGATTTTCCATCAAGTCGTTTGACATCACACTTCCTCATGTATATATCGAGCAACTGGAATTTGTCCCAAGGAATGAATAAAATGATGCGCACATAATTGAGAAGGTAGTTTTGCAACTTCCCAAACTTAAATACAATGTTCTACATGCTCCCTTGGATCTGAAATCCCATCATATAATTCCAAATATAACTAGTCCATATTCAGTGAAGTAAGTTACGAAGGGGGAATAAAACAATGTTGCATGGCACACTTTGCTTCATCCTAGGAAGATTAATTACCCTTATGAGAGGCCCACCATATAGCTGAAGAGGATCATAATGCAACATCCAATATAAGAAATCTTTGTTTTGGGGCAATTTAGCCTCTACCTCAACCAAAAAAATAGCCAAATCTGAAGTGCCATCGTATACAGGGTGTTCTCTAACTTGAGATCCAATCCACCTGGATGATCTAATAATTGTGAAACATCACGAGAATTTATCATATATTCCTTGTTTCTAGTTGTCAAAAGTGACCTCAGAATATTCACCTATAGATAGAATAATGTGCCAACTTACTGAGCCATCTACAGTCAGGTTAATATAATCCGCCCACTATCTTGGAGTCAGATTGTAGAGATGATTCAGGGTATCCTCTTCTATATTCCCCTCTACCAGATCCATAATGAGGGGACCTCAGTAGGGATCTAGTGGTTAGGTTAATTTCATACCATTTTCTTCAAAGGTCACGAGTTCCTTCTTAATATATATAACAGTTTAATTCTCATAAGCATAGTCGATTCCCAATAAAGTCGATATGGGTCATTTTCCCCATGATTTATATAACCTCTAAGTTGGGCATTTTCTTGACTCCATCTAATTCTACTTCAACATTTTTCATCCTCCCAATAAGGTAGGTACAATACTTATTGGACATACGCAACTGAATGGGCAAATAGACCAAGGTGGGATTACCCATGGCTTCCCAAGTTTTGTTTGGTAGGATGTTGATGTTAGACCCCAAATCTAACATAACATCATTAATTTCATAATTGGTGATGTGAGTATTTAGTCTAAATTCATTTATCTATCTATGCTTCCTTCTTTGTGTTCTACTTGTATGTCTTTCGAGAATATGAGCAACAATCAAATCTTCTGGGTTCGTTTCAATCTCTAAAATTCCCTTGAGCTTGTTCCACAACTTCCTGGTGAGTTGCTCGTCATCCAAAATATCAGAAAGTAAGTGGAACCATAATTTAATAGTCTATTGGGGTCTCACAAAAGGATATTTATGTGCCACACAATGCTCTGTAAGTTTAGGTTGAGGCTCATGGATTGAGTCTGCAGGTATCAGTATTGTAGGAATAGAAACCCGTCGGAATATCTCAACAACATCCTTAAAGAACTGTTTGTGCGTTAGGGGGTCATATCTCACATCTTCTGGTACCACCTTGCAGACCTTACTTTGAGTTGAGTTGTCAACATCAACACCAGTCCTTGTTCCTCCTATAGTAATAATATGAATACTGGGTGACTTTTGTTCAATGACAGATTGGGGCTCTGAATTTATCGAATTAGAACCTTGTTGTATTGTGCGATCCTCCCATTTTGCAATCAACTCAGGACAATCCTTGATGGCATGGGTGTTGTTTATATGGGGGTGTATTTTTTTAAGATTGGGCAGTGTCGAGGGGGGTTCCCATGACTTCGGAAGATTTCATAATAATCATTATTATAAGTTCCCCAATGGTTTGGGAAGGCATGGTACTGCATAGGTCCATAAAATGTTGTTGTAGCTGTGACTTGTGAAACTCCTCTAGATAGTCAGATTGGTGGAGGTTCCATGGGTTGCATATGGGGAGGGTTATTACACCCCTCAGTCTGGGATACTTCATCATTTTATGCCCCTCAGTATAGAAACTGGTAGGGCATACTACTCTAGGAATGGTCAATTATTGAATCTTATCAGTCAAGGAAAAAATATGGCCTTGCAATTACGTAATATTATAGTCATTGGTTGGTCTTATTACTCGCAAGATGCCAGGATATGATCCGGATTTAGGAGCAGAACAAACTGATTAAAAAATTGAATACAATAAACAAAGTGGTACGAAGAATAACAAAAATATCCAGTGAACAATATCTTCTATTAAATAATGAAATAGGATGAAACTGTAAAAATGTAGAACTAAAAACTTACTCGAATGGTGGTAGCTATCTCTGAGAAGAGATGTGGTTTCTACGTGCATCTGTCTGAGAAGAATCCATTATAATGAGGCTCCAGAGGCCTTTTTGATATTACTCATGAATGCCAAAACCCTAGAAATCCAAAAACCTAACCCTAGAAGATGAAACACCAAAATTCATGTGGGCCCTATGGGTGAGTTGGTGTAATTTGGTACCTCAAATTCCTAGGGTCATAACTTTTGCATACGACCTTCATTTTAGGTGCGTGATAGCACGTTGGAAAGTTCTTTCAGAGAGCTACACATTCCATCATCAAACTCTGACTTTGTTTATAGTTTGACTATGGTGAGCCAAAAAAACAACATTTAGGGCCCCAAAACATCCCCAGAAGTAGAACAAGATGTGATGACATGAAAACATACAAAATAAGCCAGTTGGATTAGGTGAGAGGCCACATGTATCCACCTGGAGGATGTGTGGGGCTTCAGACAACCCCATAGGTGTAGAACCCACAATTACAAAGTAGTACAAAAGAACGTGTTGAAAAACAAATGGACATGAGGAGCCACTTGGAATAGGTGGGTCGCCACCAATATCCATCTGGATCAATCCTCCCCCCTTAGGAAGGAATGGCCTCCATTGCATTGAGTTCCCCCATCATGTGAGGAAACTTCTTCTGGATTTGACACCGGGTGATCCACTTGCCTTGGTGTAGGAGTTTCCCTACCTTGACAACCCGATAAAAATGGATACATTACTGGTGAGTTCCCTTGACCTGTGTGTCCACTATCTGATCAATGGATGCTTGTTCCATGCAGTCAGGGTTGAGCTTTGTTGGTGTCATCTATTCTACGATCTCATATATGTCCAATAATGGTGGAAAATATGGCCAAAGGAGGTCCATATTGAATAATGGATGTAGACCAAGGAAGGGTGGAGTGTTGAGCTCAAAAGAATTACAAAAGAAGGGTGGAGTGTAAGGCCCATAACAAAGTGGGAGAAGCTTCTAATGGGGCCCGATGAGACACTCCTTCTTCACATGTAACCATACTTTGTCGCCAACCTAAAACTGGTGTGGTACCCTATGTTGATCATGGTGCTTCTTGTACTTAGCATTGGATTTCTACAAAATATTTTGGACCTGTTGGTGGATGTGTTGAATCCACTTAATGAATTTGGTGGATTTGTCGATCACAAACTGATCAGGGGAAGAGTCTGTCTATGCGGTGGCAAGAGGAAGTGCAACATCAATGGGTCCCAAGGGTTGGAATCCTAGACCCACCTGAAATGGGCTATGGTCGGTGGAACTATGGAGAGACCTGTTGTAACTGTGTTTGACATATGGGATATTCTCATCCCATGTATGTGGATGCTTAGAATTGTACATGTGTAGGATGTGCACAATCATCCCATTAACGACCTCTATTTGGCCATCAATTTGGGGGTGGAAAGGAGTGGATTTTGTGAGCTTGGTGTCCAACAGAGATTAGATACTCGACCAAAAGGTGTTGAGGAACCTGTTGTCTCGGTCGAAGATGATGGTCTGTGGTATCCCAAAGTGGACCCACACTCGTTTGAAGAAGAGCTTGGCAGTATCTACCACTGTGAAATTCTTCTTACAGGCTGTGAGGATGGCCATCTTCGAAAATCGATCAACAACCACAAACATGTAGTCATTTCCTTGCTTGGTGGACGGTAAGCCAGACATGTAATCCATTGAGATGGATTCCCAAGGATTCTCGGGAATAGGAAGAGGGGTGTATAAGCCTTGCTTCTTGATGGCTGGCTTGGAAATGGAACAGGCAGTTGAAGATCTGATATACTTTTCGACGTCGTGTCAAAGTTTTGTCCAACAAAAATGTTTCTGAGGAACGACCACAGTTTTCTCTATGCCAAAATGTCCTGCCACCCGATTGTAGTGGGCTTCCGAAATCATATTTTCATGCTCACTTGTAGGAACACAAAGATGGACTAGGTGGAATAATATTTTGTCCTAAATGTGAAAATCAATGACAGTTTCACATGTACCCAAGAGCTGGTAGGTGGTGGCGAAGTCTGGATCTTGCTGATAATTTGGGGGCACTCAAATGCTTCATGTCCACAGGAATGGAGCACAATGGTGAGTGCAGCCACAGAAGGCTGACTGAGGAAGTCAACAACACGATTGGAGATACATGTCTTATACTTGATTTTGATATGGAACTGCTACAGGTAGGTGGACCACTTTTGATGGTGATCGTTCTACAATTTCCCCTGTGTCTGTATGAACTGCAGAGGATTGCTATTAGTTTGTATGATCATCTCTTTCTCCATAATGTAATGTTTCCATTGACGACAGGCTTGTACAGTGGAATACATTTCCTTGTCATAGGTGGGTTATTTCCGAATAGTATCGGAGAGTGTATCACTATGGTATGCCACCAGATGACTGTGCTGAGTGAGAACTGTGCCCACAGCATAGTCAGATGCATCAGTCTCAATATTGAATGGTTGTTGCAGATCGAGAAAGGAGAGTACTGGATTTGAGCACAAGAGATGCTTCAGATCATTGAATGCTCATTGTTTCTCCTTCCCCCACACAAACTTGGACCTACCACTACCCTTGGTCACCTAGTTGAGGGCCCATGAAATATGGGAAAATCCCAACACGAACCATCAGTGGAAATTGAATAGTCCCAAAAAGCTCCAAAGCTCGATCAGTGTGGTCGGGGCTAGCCAGTCACGGATGAATTGGATCTTAGCTGGGTCAACATGTACCCCATTCTCATCAACAATGTAGCCCAATTATTGGACCCTGTTAATGCCAAAAGAGCATTTGTCCAAGTTGGCATAAATCTTGTGTTGCCGCAGAGTGCTCAAAACCTGCTGAATATGCCAGATGTGCTCCTCCCACGTTCTGCTAAAGATGAGGATGTCATCCAAATATACTACCACAAAGGAGTTGGTGAAGGGTCTCAATACATCATCCATTAATCTCATGAAAGTGGCTGGTGCATTTTTAAAGCCAACGGCCATGACTATCCATTCATAGAAACCTTCTTTAGACTTGAAGACTGTCTTCCATACATCAGTTGGTTCGATGGGAACTTGGTGGTAGACATAATTTAGGTCAATCTTGTTGAAGAACTTGGCCCCCTTGAGTTGGTCAAGAAGGTCATCAATCCTGGGAATGGGGTAGCAATTCCTAATTGTAATTTTGTTTAAGGCTCTGTAATCAATGTAGAGTTGCCAAGTCTCATCCTTCTTCTGCACCAGTACAGTCGCGCTTCTACAAAGGGAGGAGTTGGGTCTGATGTGCCCCTTTTGAAGAAGCTCTCAAATCTGATGCCTAATTTCATCATTCTCCATCAACGGGTGCGGATAGACTAGTCCATTACGCAGAGGTGTATTGGGGGTCAAATCAATTGGATGCTTGACTTGGAAGTGTGTCAGTACCCTTGTATATGAGGAGAAGATGTCTCTTTATTCTTCCACGATCCCATCCACTTACTGTTGCTAAAAAGAGGGGAGTTGTGTAGAGGCCACATATGTGGCAATGACCTTCTGCTTATTGTGAGCATGGATAAAAAAGAAGAATAACTTCCCAGTATGTGAAATGACCTTACTACATTGCTTATGAGAGATTAAAGAAATAGTAGTAGGCGATGCTACCTCTGGGATCCTGTACAATTGTCTACCCAAAGTAATAATAACACTGTGGGGTCTAGACTCATACACACCGTGACACTTCCAAAAATATGGTTGTCCTAAAAGAACATCAAAAACTTCAAGGGGAGAAATATCACATAGTACCTCATCTTTGAAAGGCTTGATTCCCTAGGGAAGATGACACTGTTGGCTAGCACAAAGATCTCTTCCTTGGAAAAGCCATTCGATGGTGTAGGGCTACGAGTGCAATTTCATTGGTAGGTGTAGCTTCTTCATGACCTCTACTGAAATCAGGTTCTTTTGACTATCGATGTCGACAATGAAATGAATCAGAGCCCCCTTGACCCACATCTACAAGTGAAAGAGGCGTTCCACTTCCTCTAGTTCTTCTGGTTCGCTTGGTCAAACTTTGGTGGTAGCGACAGTGGCATTGGGTTCAACATCGATAATCCACTTCCCCCCTTCAAGATTTGATTCGGAATCAGAATCGACCTTTGACTTGAAAGCCTTCAACTCGACCATGGGGGACTTCTTGGAGAAACATTCTTCGGTGTTGTGATAAGGACTTTTATGGTACTCACACCATTTTCTCGTATCCTTCTTCGTCTTTTCGTTGCCCTTCTTGTGTTGTGGCTTGGACTGGTTGTCCTGAGGGCGGCCATATCAAATTGGTCCCTTTCTATGTGGGTTGGGGATGCCTTTTCCCTACTTCGACTATGAGGGTTTTGCATATTAAAACTCTCGCCATTTCTTCTTAAATTTCTACTCGATCTTGACAACGTATCTATAAGTCATGCCCAATGAGGTGATATCCAGGAACTCCATTTTTGTTTGAATATATCTATGTAAAAAACCACTGTATTTGAGAACCAGATGACGCTCAGATTATTTGATACCCAATTTGGTGTGTAGGGTATGGAAATTATTGATGAAGTATGGTATTGTTTGGTCCCTTTCTTGACATAGGGTGGTCCATCTGGTGTACTGGTCCTCGTAGCTTCCAACAGAGTAGTAATTTTCTTTAATGGTGTCCCAGAAGGAATTCCATGTAGGGGCCACCACAAACATTATAGATTCCTCCATGGCCCTTTTCTCAGAGTAAGTATCCCACCAGTATTTAACATGGGGAACGACCTTGAGGAGTGCAAAAGTGATCTTTTCCCTATCGAAAAAATTATGGACCAAAAAAATCCTTCGAGCAGATTCAACCATTTATCTACAACATCCACATCTATCAGTCCTTCAAATAATGGAATATCAAAATTTACCTTTACCTTGAAGGGGATTCCATGGCCGCTTGATGAAGATGCTTATCCTGTGGGAAACTGTCGAAGGATCTGTGCGAAGTTTTCCATCATTTCGTTCCTTTGTGATGTGAGGGATTCCTCGAGCAAACTTTTAATAGGATCTACTGCTCCATTATATTTATTTTTGTCTCCCATGGGTTTTTGTTGGGCTCAATGAAACTGATCTTGTAATGGATCTATTGGTTCGAGTCCCAAATTCTTGTACCCAAAGCTTGTCAGGGACATGCATGAAGAAAAATAAATGAAGAGAAGACTGCTATGTTACCACTGATCCAGATTTAGCAGCAGAACAAACTGATTAACAGATTGAATAAAATAAAAAAAGAGATATGAAGAATAACACAAATACCCAGTGAACAATATATTCTATTAAATAATGAAATAGGCTGAAACTGTAAAACTGCAAAACTGAAAACTTGCTCGAATGGTGGTAGCTATCTCTGAGAAGAGATGTGGCTGATACACACATCCATATGAGAAGAATCCATTACAATGAGGCTCCAGAGGCATTTTTGATATTACTCATGAATGCCAAAACCCTAGACATCCAAAAACCTAACACTAGAAGGTGAAACGCCAAAAGTCATGTGGGCCCTATGGGTGATTTGGTGTAATTTGGTACCTCAAATTCCCAGGGTCGTAACTTTTTCATACGACCTCCGTTTTAGGTGTGTGATAGCCCGTTGGAAAGGTTTTTCAGATAAATACACATTCTTCCATAAAAATCTAATTTTTTCTATAGTTTGACTATGGTGAGCCAAAAAACCAACGTTTGGGGCCCCAAAACGGTCCCAGAAGTACAACAAGATGTGCTGACATGAAAACATACAAAATAAGCCAGTTGGATTAGGTGAGAGGCCACTCGTATCCACTCAGAGGATGTGTGAGGATTTAGAAAACCACAGAAGTGTAGAACCCACAATTACAAAGCAGTACAAAAGAATGTGTTAAAAACAAAATGGACATGAGGAGCCAATTGGAATAGGTGGGTGGGAACCAATACCCACCTGGATTAGGATATCCCTCCATCGCCCCAATTTTCATGGAATATTCTAAGGATTCCACCAATGTAGTTATTCATTGCTGGGTTAAGGGAATCCAAGTTAATGGTAAAAGTACCTAAATGAACCATTCCCATTGGTGGTATTCATGAATGGGATTGGCTAATTTCCTTATCGCATCTTCGAATATTTGGTTATACTCCCAGGAAGATTCCCCATATCTCTGTTTGATTTCTCGTAGTTCATGAAGAGATTATTGCTTGTATTTGGGAAGTTCAAATTCAATGATAAAGTTTTGTTTGACTTATGGTAAAGGAAATGGTTTCCCTTAGGGATTTTCTGGTTCGATGGATTTAATATACCATTTTAATGCCTATCCCCTTAATGTGGTCTGAAACTCAACTATTTTATTAGCATCCAAATTTCCACGAGACCGCTAGATGGCCTCCCAAAAGAACCAATGTTGTTCCACATCTTGATTCCCTTTACCCCAAAATTTTGTATCGGTTGAGGGATCCTATGTGATGATGCGCCATGGGAGGATATGCGGACCCTATCAAGATAAATGCTATAGGTATTTGTTTTGATAACGCTAAATAAATTGCCAGACTACTGCTATTGATACCACTCAAACGAGTTGGAATAGAATGAGGAGAAATGACAAGAATTATGGGAGAGTTTATTGTAAAATTTACTAGATTGGAATATTGCGCTGAGGTACTGGGAGATCCAAGGCTAGTTCTTGTGTCTTCAGGATGATATTTTTTCACCTGGGGGATTGCATTAGGAGGTCGTATCATATTAGGTCTTGTAGTATGCTTCACATCTTCAGTCATTGCAGGGGTTGATAATCCCACAATGTATTCATAGGTTACAACTGAGTCTTGATCCTCGGTGGTGACTCTGATCATGATTCTTTCTTTCAAATTTTCTCCATCTCATCTAATCTCTCCAGAAATCTCATATTTCTATCCAAACTTCTCCTTCAACCATTGGTTGGACAAACTTCCATGTAACTCCCACTCTTTCAACTTCTCTAACTCTCATTTATGACTCTTTTGGATGTTGATCTCCTTACGTGACTGATCATGCCTCTTCATCGACTTTCACATCTTCTCTCACCACTAAGTTTCAAGCACTGCAGTCCTTTTATGATCCTACTTTCTCTAGCACTCTTCTCATGATGACCCCCCATACCTCAAGAAATTTTGTAGCCTAATTCATGGATCCTTTTCCTGAATCACTCGTCCTTCATGCACAAAGGGTTTTACTTGGCCATTTCAACCAAAGAAACTGGTAGAATTCGTTCTTCCACCAGAAATATATGGTTATAACACAAAATTCCACACCTATGCATTTCTGTCATGGCCTAACCCTTTCCTAAAGCTTGCTAGACATTTTCCCAAGTCGCCTCTCTAAAATAATTTAAAAAACATGTATTTTGCACATATCCATGGGCTCCTTTGATGCAAAGCATGGAAATCCATGGGCTCCTTTGATGCAAAGCATGGACATCCATGAATTCCTAGTTTGCAACCTGTGGATGCCCCCCAAAAATGGAAAAATAAAATAATCTCATATTTTTGGGCGGGTTTTTTGGTTGGGCTTGTTTCCTAATGTCCCCTGCTCGTACACAACGGAATCCAACTCCCTCAACCTCTTGGGGAAGAGATAAAATAGCCTTTGAGGGATAAGGAGAGGTCAAGTCCCTTGGTGCAAGATTATTTTGCCAGCATCTAGTAAGCCTCCCTTTCCTATAATCCTCTGAACAACACCCCCTTGTTTATGGAAACTCCTTTTCTGGCATCTCTTTCTTATCTATATGGATATTAGGTGTATCCTTATTCCTATTTGGGCGATTCAAGGAGGAACATAGTGTCTGAGTCGATGCTTGAGGGATTCTTGGAGGAACCCGGATAGTTGGATTCAAGGTGGTGTCAAAGGCGAGACAAGGTTTTAACTTACCTTTTTGATTTGGTGTTAATAGAAGAGTTTGTTTCTAGAAGAGTTGTGTTTTCTGTATTTTTTGAGTTATTTCACAGAGTTTTTATCTTCTCAAGAATTGTTGTCAAGTATTGAAGACCTCTTTCCTGGAGTGGCTTTTTATTTTTCTGAGTTTTCCAAGCCATCCACATGTTTCATTTCTACAGCCCATGGACATCCACATTTTTCTCTTCTACAACCTACAGATATCCGCAAGTTGTACTGATAGAGTCGTGGATCTGTGTTAAATTGGAGTTTTTAATTTTTTTTTTCTTTATTTTTGGGTTTAAGGCTTGGTTTTCTCAGTTGTCTAGGTTGTCCTCAGTCTCTTCTAGGATTTTCTCTATTGAAATATGAAATTTTATCATACAGAAAAATAAAAATACCTTACTCTTGGTTTCCCATCATTCTTGTCTTATTTTTAGCTTGCATTTTTAAATAAAATAATTTGCATTTTGAAAAAACTTCCCCCTCGTGGCCATTTTGAGAAAACTTCCCCTCGTGGCTCCGGGGCATGAATTGTGTATCCCACAAATTTCCTTTAGCATATTTTTTATGTTTTTCTTTGATTGAAAGAAAATGAAAACTGCAAAACTTAGTTTTTATGCTAGTTAGGTCTCTTTCTTTCTTTGCATTGTTTTGCATTGTTATTTGAAAAACAAAAATACAGTAACATAGGTTTTCTTTTTATTCTCATCTTAAAATAATTTCAAAAGAAAACTAACAAACAAAATCCTTTTGTTTTCCTCTTTTTCATTTTGCATTAAAAAAAATTGCATTTCAAGGTTTGAAGGATTGTTCATGCATTTTCTTTCTGAAAGTCTTTTTCGTTTGAAGAATTAGTGAAAAGTTTTCTTTGCGAGTGTTATTATAAGTTTCATTTTGTAAGAGTCTCAAACAACATTAGTTACACTTACATACCCCTTGAGTAAAAACAACCACTAAAACAAAAACTAAGCTTAAAATGTACTAGACTTTGTTTCTAGGGTTCACAAAAAAGTTTAGGTTAGAGCCTTGGATTAGGATTAGAGAGATAAATCTCCAAGGCCTCAAAACAAACATAGGAGTCTGAACTAGGGAGATTCTCAAATACAATTTTTGTATAAGTATAGTCGGAAGCCTCCTCTAACATGGGATCTAAACACAAGGTCATGTGAAGGAGAGCTGAGGAGATTTCCCTTACTAAGCTTGACTAAGTGTAGTGGATAGATCGTATATTGGGGTTTTTTTCCTAAAGGGACACTGACTCATTTGGCATCATTTCTCTGAGAATTTTGAACTTGGTTGAAGTTTTCCTAAAGTGATACTAGACCTCTTGGTGTCAGTCCTCTAGAGCTTCATACCTAGTTTGAGATTTTCTGAAGTGACATTGGCCCTTTTGTAGACAGTCCTCTGGAAGAGCTTTGGGATTAGTTACCCTACCCATACGTTCGATCCCGAATATAGATTGTACCCCTCGGAAACTGACTGTGATTTGACCTTAGTGGCCTTTCCTCGGGATCTCAGAGGTGACTGAAGGGGATTGTCGTGGTACCTAGGGAATATTTTGTATCACACTTTTTAGTACTGATGCAGGGTGCCTTGGGAAGCATGGGTACTTGCACTGAATAAGGATGGTTAACAGAGGTAAGGATAATTGCTTCTCACTCCTTGATTCATTGGTCCACAGGATGTAATCAACTTATGCCTTTGTTCAGAAGGTCCCTTTCCACTTTTCCATTTCTTTGGACTTAGGACCTAATCCACATGGGCTGAAGATTTGGAAACGATGTTTTCTTGTGATGTTTCTCTTAGGGATTTTTGTTGGAGTGTTTCTTTTTGTAGTTGGCATTAGGTTGTTTCAGTATCACCATGTTTGGATCATTTATTCAAGGTGGTTGACCAAATGCTCCATTGGTCAAGAAGGACCCTTGGTCTTTATATTGAAAGTGTGGAGCTGCCTCCTAGAAGGCATGGGTTTTTATACCACCAATTCACCAAAGTCGGTGCATGATACTTTTATGGCCATGAAAAATCCCGCAAGGGACAAACCTATGCATAAGAATGATATGGCCAAAGTTCTTGAGGATACCAACCAAGGGACCCCTACCCAAGGGGATTCTTATGCTTTTCCTTTCTTTGGAAATGTTAGTGCCCCCTTGATGACCACTTTGAACATTCTTGGGTTGAATATAGGACTACAGGTTTGGTTGTGTACTACTCCAAAGGCCCCAAATTCTCTTGATGCTTCTCAAATAAGCACCTTATGTCAGGGGCATCATATAGATTTTGATCCTTCACCTTATGCATCTACAAAGTTTACTTCTCCTCCCTCTTCTGGTGAAAGTCTTGCTACTAGTAATCAAAAGTCTAAAAGGAATAGGAATATGAAGAGTAATAAAAATAAGTCACCAACCTCTGTTAGTCATGTTAGAGACTAGTCACCATCCTTTGCAAGTTATGTTGGGGGAAAGCAACCAATCACTACTAGTCATACTGGAAAAACATCACCAACCTCTACAAGTCATGTTGTAGATCAGCTACCAACATATGCGAGTCATGTTGGAGTCCTGTAACCAACCTCTGCTAGTCATGCTGGGGCCACGCAACCATCCTATGTGAGTCAAACTGGGAGAAAAAGTCTGGTCACTGCTAGTCATACTGGCATCGATTCAACAACCTTTGTGAGTCATGTTGGAGTCTTGTCACCAACCTATACTCATCATGTTGGATATGTGAAACCAACCTATGTTATTCATGTTGGGGGAAACTCACCGAACACTACAAGTCATGCTGGGGGAAATAATATGGTTGATAATCCTAGATGTACAGGACGTAAGCCCCAGTTCCCTTATAATATTTTCAAAGGAGATCACCTTACTCATTTGTGCCCTTGTATTGTTGTGGCATGAGAATCAAGGACCTTGTCTGACAACCCTTCTAGTTCTGAGTCATTTTTGGTTTCCCAACATTCTAATCAATCTTTGGTTGAAGTGGTCCTGCCTATGTAATCTTTGGCCAACACCACTCTTTTTTTGGGGGGGGTGATGCATCTCTTGACCATGTTATCCTATTCAACTAATGGTTGAGGAATTCATTGTGCAAATGCAATCTTTAGTTGATCCCACTCTTCTCTTGGAGAGTGACAAGTATAAGGAAGTGGTCTCGTCGATGCAATCTTCAATTGATCCCACTCCTCTTTTGGGGAGTGATGTGTCTTTTGACCGTGTCCTTAACATTTCCAGTTCAATACCTTCTAAACAAGGGGGGATTCCACTCTCTTTGAGTACACCCCCTCCAATTCCTAGGATGGTTTCATTTGATTGGAATGATATTTTAGAGCCTTGCTTTCCTTCCTCTGCACCCTTCCAGATAATGGTTGGCATTAATAAATTAGGAATTTTCCAAAGTATTGTCTATGAAGGATCCTCTGCAAGTCTTTTATCATCCTCGACTTGGAAAGATTTTGGTTCTCCCAAGATTCTTTCAGCTACCAGTGAGTTGTTGGATTTCGACAAAAGACCTAGAGAATGCCTAAGGATTCTTCCTCAGTTTCCTATCACGCTAGGTGGGAATATTTTCCTAGTCGATCTGTTAGTGGTTCCAGGCCCTTTAAACTTTAATTTGATTTTGGGGCATGATAATTGTGTGTGTGCGATGAATGTTATGGTGTCTACGCTCTTTTGTCTGATGAATTTCCCTCACAACAAAATCATTGTCACTATTGATTAGATTTCATTTGATAATCACCATCCTAGCTTGGATTTGCCTCAGGTTTCCCCTTTGTGTGTTCCTAGTGTTTGAGTAGAATCTTCCCTACCACAAGTGAATTATGTGGTCTCTTATCCTTGGTGTTCAATTACTCTTGAGAAGGATCCTTTACAGATATGTTATCCGTCTTGATACAAGGTCTCAACAATTGATTAGGTGTTTTATCCGATTTGGGCATGGGAGCCCTTGCTTCCCCCTATTGGCATGAGTAATCTGGACTTTCCTATTGAGTCAGATATTGTTGTTTGTAAGACTTCGAGCCCTAGCTATCGAGCTCCAGTTTCATGGATTTTGAGTTTCCTTTAGATGATGCCATATTTGAAGCTATGGTTTTGGATATTTGACCTCCTATTGAATTGGAATCTTTATTGGTTGGTTATCAAAGAATCCCTTGGCCTGAGCCTGGAAATGGGCTCTACCTAGAGCACTATTATTCATAATATGCAAGGTTTTACGGTCCTCTGTACATATTGTATTTTTAGAGTTTCTTGTTTTCAAGTTCTGTATCCCTTAATACTTGTCTTTATCAGAGGTTTCTATATTAGATTTATTAACTTCTAGGTAAGTGTTTTTGGTCTTATATACAGGAATTTGGAGATATTTTTCTTTGGTACCTTTCCATTCCATGTCAATCCGTTCTGACGTGTAATGATCTTGAAACTGGAATATAGATTAGATTTTCCACTTCATTCATTTTTGCATTATTTGTTTCCTGTTTCATTCGGCCTTAGGATCGACCCCAATTAAGTTGCAATGTGGAACCTTATCTATTTTTTAGAAGTGTCGGAATTCATGTGGTAGAGCCTACCTTCCATGGGCGTCCTAGTTTATAATCCCTTTGTATTTTTGGTACCTTTTCATTCTGGCTATTACTCGTAGGACTCCCTCCCTTATATGCTTCCCACAATAGTAATATGGAGTCTATAGTTAAGCTCTTTTCAGATTCCTTAAAATTGAAAAGATTGTTGAGTGACCTTGTTCCTTTTACATTCATTAAACAATCCTAAAGGAATGTCTATTCAGCACAAGTTTACCCCTTTTTAGCACTAAAAATACTAATTATGAAAAATTTATACTCTAGTCTACAGACTAGAATAGTTCTCCTCAGTTTTGTTTTATACTTTTTTGGGCTTAAGAGACTAAATTTATGAAAAATGACAAGGGATTCCATAGTTAAGTTGTTTTTAGACTCCTTAAATATGAAAATATGGTTGAGTGATCTTGTCTCTATGATCACACTCATAAAATGGATTTGAAGAGACATATATTCAGTATAAGTTTACCCCTTTTCTGGACTAAATTGACTCTATACGAAAAAGGAATACTCTAGTCTAGTATTGGCAAGAAGAGTTCTCCTTGGTATTATTTTATTCCTTTTCGAGCCCTGTAGACTAAACTTACGAAAAATACCATCATGGGAGCTTTACTTCCTAAAGTTGATTTGTAACTGCATTGCATATCGTCTGCTCACACTTTTAGGCCTAATTCTAGCTTCATCATGTTGTTGTTGAACCCATTGCTTATACCTTCCTATTAGCCCTTAGCCTTGCATTTTATGCCTTTGTGACTCGAAATCTTATCCCTAGAGGGAATGTTCCCTAAGTGACCTTATCCTGCACATGCTTCCTTGCATTGAACATAGTATGTTCCCTGTGTGACAAAAACATTTTTCTTTCCCTCGACACTCGTTTCCTCCACTGTACAATAACATTCTTTTATTCCTTTTCAGGATTTTATAATATGAAAAAGACAAAATAAAAAAACTAAAAAGAGGGGGGAAAAAATATATCGCTTTTATGGGAAACAATTTTTTCACCCTTGAACAAAGCACAATTTTGAGTTGTTATCTCATTATTTTGGGTCTAGTATGGCTTTAGGAGAATGTTTTCTCATTTTTGAGTTTTATCTCCTCTGGTTGGTTATTCTTCCAACCATTTGGAGTGTTTGTTGATGCCTATTGTGTCACAAATGTATCCCAGTTTATAGTCATGATTCCTAAGTCACATAATGTGTCATGCTTATGTTCAAGGGAAATTTTCAACCTGAGTCGACCATTTTGCAGGTAGTTCCTGACCTTGCAAGTCGACCTTCCCAAGTCGGTCCAGTCAGTATCATAATCACAAGTATATGTCTCTTTGTCTGATCTCTTCCAAATCTTTGGCCTTTTCCACCCATCGTGTTGGATGATGGAGGATGCCTTAATGCCTTCCTTCCAATGGATCTCTTCCCATCGACTCTGACACATCTTGCTTAGAGAGAGGGATCTAGAGCTATGTTTGGTACATTGGGGATTGCAGTCATTAGTGACAGGTTCCCTCGCTATTGATAGTGGGAATACATCAATGTCCCCTGATCGATAGATTCTACTAGGTGTTTGATTCCATCTCATTCATTCACACTTGTTAGATTGTACCATGGTACCTTGACGCCCATTATCATCATCGATGGGTTTTATCTTGTTTGTTAACAGTATACATCAATGACCGGTAATCAAACGATGTCTTACTATGTTCAACCTTGACTTATTTATTCACACAGTGTAGACTTGTACCATGATGGATCGTAGTGAAGACTTAGGGTGAAGTACGAGCACCACCTCTTTTGTGCTCCTTCCCGATCCATATTATGCCACCTCATAGACATTGGTACTTGCAGAGGATCATCATTTTCTTTCCATTTGGTCCTAGATATCCTCTGTTATTGATCTTGAGACATAGCTCCATTATGTATCTTTGTGTGGATATGATCTACTTTGATATGGATCCACTGTGTATTTTTCGTGGCCATGCTTTATACTTCATTTATATCACATGGATCCATTGTGTATTGTTTGTGGCCATGGGCCATATCTATACTTCATATATTCCATGGATCCATAGTGTACTTGATTTGGCATCCATGCTTACATCACTCCTAAGCATCGATATAGCCTACTTGGGAAGAAAAAATATTTCTTGATATTTGATGACGATTATTGTTCTTGAATATGTTGTTTGAGAACCTTCAGGGTACTTCAATGCATATTCTCTTATCACAGTTTATAATTTATTTCATCCATCATTTTTCCCTTATCACCTCACACATTAGGGGGCACCTGTTATAGCACAAAATTCCACACCTATGCATTTGTGCCATGGCCTAACCCTTTCCCAAATCTTGCTAGACATTTTCCCAAGTTGTGTCTCCAAAATAATTTTTAAAAAATGTCTTTTTCACACATTCATGGGATCCTTTGATGCAAAGTGCGGACATATGCAAATTCCTAATTTTCAACCCATGGATGCCGTAAAAAATTGGATAAATAAATAATCTCATATTTTTAGGTGGATTTTCGGTTGGGCTCGTTTCCCAATGTCCCCTACCCATACACAATGGAATCCAACTGCCCCAAACTATTGGGGAAGAGATGAAAGCACCCTTGAGGGATAAGGAGAGGTCAGGTCCCTTGGTGTAAGATTATGCTGCCAACATCTAGCAAGCCTCCCTTTCCTATAATCCTCTGAGCAACACCCCCTTGTTTATGGAAACTCCTTTTCTAGCATCTCTTTATTATCTATATGGCTATTAGGTGTATCCTTATCTCTGTTTGGGCCATCCAAGGAAGAGCATAGTGGATGATTCAATGTTTGAGGTATTCTTGGAGGAACCCAGATAGTTGGCTTCGAGGCCATGCCAAAGGCGAGACAAGCTTGTAAATTACCATTTTGATTTGGTGTTAATAGAATAGTTTATTTTCCCTCCTATCATGTGTTCATTGTATGTTTTTGCTTATTAAGTTTACTTTGAATATGATATATGACATGTATTCCCTTTGATTGTGTAACTATCTTTGTAGTAGATCTGGTATTATGTCCATTTTGCAGGTTGTTTCCAATAAAGGATCTGGTTCTCGTCGAGAGAAAGGAGTGAGATCAACATTAAACGAGAGACATAAGGTGCACCCTTTCTCCCTTTTTCCTTCCCTAACTTCTCCTTGTAAATTAGTTATCCTTTTAGCCGTGCGTGCTTGTCTTGGATGGAATATTTCTATCTTCTCTATACAGTCTTGATCTATTGTGATTTCGACCCAAAATCATGGGGGAAATATCCCATCAATAGATATCCATACACAATGGAATTTCTCTCAATAAGATCCCTTGGTCTCCCTCATGAAATATTGCTTCTACCTTTGATAATGACTAGTGATTTTCCATGGTAAATTCAATGATCTATCCTTCCAAGGTAGTTTGGACCTAGAAGTCCACATCTCAACAAATCTGGTGATCCAACTTGTGAAGAGCGGTGAGATTCGCAATCGTCCAATTAAATATTTTCTTGATGTGATATTTAAATTCTGCCTCTTCTTGTAACTGGTCGATCCATGGGTAGAAATATTCTTGTAATCGGATCCAGAAGATATCGTACTAATCACCGGTTGGTTTGGAATAGAAGATTGCATCCTTCACAACCCTCAAACATTTCTATCATAACTTATTTTCTTTAAATATAAACTCGACACACCTTATTTCCCACCATATTTCAATGTCATACTTAAAGATGCGATGTTGCATCCTCTAAAAACTCACTCAAAAGTTAGGTACCAGAAAAAGAACCATTTTTTGGCATGGAATTTGAGATTAGGTTTCTCGGAGGTTACCAGTTGTTGGCCCTTGACCAAGTTTTGGAGATCCTTTGTGAGGTTGACCTATTTTGGGACTTCAACAGGCTGTCGAAGGAAAAGCGCAAGTCAAAGTAGAGATCACGGAATCTCGGCCCCTTTTATGGTGTTTTTGGGATTAGGGATTATGTAATGAGTATGGGGATGCCAACCCATGGGTTTACCCATGTTTAGGCCCATTTTGTAAGCTCTCCTTCAACGCATGCAGGAAGAGAAAGACCAAGCCACAACGGCTCTGAAGCAAGCACAAGAGGAGGTGATAGATCAATGCAGGGTTGCACATTAGGAGAAGGCTACCCTCCAAACGAAGTTCAAACAATAGAAAGCCCAGATCTAGAAAGAGAAAGAACAGTTGCTCATGGAGCAGTTTGGAATCAGAGAAGCAGTCAAAAGAGCACTTCGCTCTGTGACGGGCTTAGAGAAAAAGGAGGAAGACCTAGTAGAGAATCAAGTGGCAAGGATTGTTGAAACCATTCAACAACTTCAATAGAGAATAACAAATCTAGAGCTACAAACAGTGCCAAGAACTCCATAGGATGTGAGGGATCAAAGAGAAGAAATTGCTTGGAGCACATTTGAGAGAATCAAAGCCTTCGCCATGGAATGTGAAAAACTAAGTGATCACAGAGCGCAGACGTATGATCAACTCACTAAGGATCCCAAACTAAAGACACTGGAGTCACAATTCTAGGAGGCCAAACAACAAGTAGCAATAGTTCAGGCACAGTTGAAGCTATTGTCAGTAGTTGAGAGAATGAAACAATCCCAGGAACAACACACTGTCCAACAACAAGTCCATACCATACAGAGAAAAGTCATGGAAGTGACTCAGAGGCTCTAGCCAGCCTAGGACGCAGCTTGATAACTGTTTGAAGAGATTGAAGGATGAGGAGCAGAACTAGAACAGGTAGTCACTATAGTTGAGCAACGATTGGAAGGACCTGTGAACGAGGAAGTTCTTTAGGAGTTCACCGAGCAGGAGGCCTTGGCACAACAATAGGTCGAAGCAGCTCGAGCCAAGCTCGAGGATTTTGAGGAAAAATTAACCAAAGAAAAGTGACTTGGGACGAGTCACAGGTGAGTGTTGGGGGGCTGTTGGCCCTTGACCAAGTTTTGGAGATCCTTGGTTAGGTTTGACCTATTTTGGGACTTTGATAGCCTGTCAAAGGTGGAGCACAAGTCAAAGAAGATATCGCAGAATATTATCCCCTTTTAGGGCATTTTTTGGATTAGGGCTTATGTAACCAGTATGAGGATGTCGACCCATGGGTTTACCCATGTTTAGGTCCATTTTGTAATGTATAAATAGAAAACTAGGCGATGCAAGTGTGTGTGTGTGATGCTAGGTGCTAAGGGCAAGTGAAGGCCAATGTGCTAAGTGCAAGTGAAAGTTGTAATTTCTTTGTGCATACTGTGTGAGACTTGCAAGTCTAAGTGAAAGTAACTGTAAGAGACTGTGTAAGTTCTTTGTGCTGTAACCTATCTCGAAGAAGGAGGATTTGGCGAGGTGCACACAGATCTCA
>SNQJ01S0067362.1:27662-43309 GCA_010110895.2 Picea sitchensis | reverse complement strand
ATCCGATACGCAAGTGTTTTCTGTTGTTGGGAACCCCGATTTTCCGAACCCCTCTCTTTGGGATCTCTTGACACGCGTCCCCCTCGATGAACGGCTCCAGTTATGTCGGGAAATCACTAATCACGAATTTAGCAGGCACAAAACTCCTGTCTCCGTGAACCCCGATGAACCAAATCCCGATGGCTCTTGGCTCCTCCCCGGCTCACTTAGGTTTAACCCGTGTGCATCTCCTCAATATCTATCGGCTGTCGGGATTTCGCAAAACTCCCCCGCGAACCTTAGTCATTGATTCCTTCCTCTTTGAGGACTTCTTGAAAATGACTAAGTGTTGTTGCCGAGACTTGTTCCCCAGCCTACGCTTACATGTCCTCCTCGAAACCTTCCTCAACCCAACTCCCTACGCTCTCTTCCATGATATTATGAGGGTTCTATCCCTCTTGATCTTATTCACTCTGACTCCTTTAGAGGAATTTGTGCACTCTCCTCACGCTTTCCCTTCAACAACTTCTCAGGTGTTGAATCCTTTAGACTCTGTGCACTTCCTGTAGAAGCAGTCCTTAGCTCCTTGCTCAGACTCACGACTGAGGCTTTTTCTTCTTCGACCTATGCCTTCTTTGCATGGCTACAACAACCCAAATCAGATTCTGGGTGAATGAGAACAATCAGTTAAACTACTGAGCCTTCATCGACGCACTCCCTGCGGATGAATTCAACTGCACTCTATGCAGGAATCTCCTAGCTCAGATAGAGAAACAATTGAAACTCATTCTCTTCCTTCTCAGACTCCAGTTTGAAACCCTGAAATCACATGCATAGCATATACAAAGAAAATGCATAACCAGAAAACATACATTCAAGAGCACATAAACAACATACATAGAGAAACAACACCAGACATGAGTTTGAATCAAAGACTCTCTTCTATTAATTCAAATCTGTAAATAGGTGTTCTCCACAAAGTTCTCTGTTTCTCTCCACTCCTGAATGCTTCTCAATTTATGAAAATTATTTTACAATGTACAAAGGAGGGTGTCTATATCCCATTTCCCTCTTGGATTTTAAACCTATCAAATCTACAATTAAATTCCTATCTACCGGCATTAACTAAAATAAATGTCATCTGTCTACCTAAGGACAAGAGCTATCCGCTCAAGGTCCGTTTACAATATACGAAGTGTGCTTCATTAACTCTACACATTAATGTTAGGCGCAACAATGTCAAGGTGTTTCAAAATGTGTGCTGGCACTGTCCAGCTGTTCGTTGTCTTTCATGTTGTCTCGCTTGTCTCGGGCGATGCTCCTGCATCATACTCCTCGGCTTGAAAATTTTCATGGGCTCCTGTCCATGAGCTCCTGCACGGTTTTTCCATGCTTCTGTATCACTATTTCTCTTTCCTAGCTAGCATCTTCTATTAGGTGATTCTTCCACTTGACTTGATACTCGAAATACTGCTTTCGCCTGGTCTTCTTTCCCACTCGCTTGTCCAATATGCACTCCATCTGTGGCCTTTCTACAGTGGGCATCTGCTTCTGCCACTGGATCACTAGTTCCTCAATTCCAGTTTCTACTTCTCCAGCCCTATATGGGTATAAATTCGAAACATTAAATATCGGAGATATTCCGATGCCCTCCGGCAACTCAATCTCATAAGCGTTGTCTCCAAATTTCTTCAGGACTGTACAAGGTCTGATTTTCTTCATTTTGAGCTTGTTGTATGTTCCCCTTGGGAACCTTTCCTTTCTCAAGTGTGCCAGAACAAGATCACCAAGTTCAAACTGAAGTTGTCTCCGATGCTGATTTTCTCTGCGCTTATACTCCTGATTTGTGTTTATCAGTCGTTGCTTCACCTCGTCGTGAAGTTCTTTCATCGCCTCAGCGAATTCTTCTTCACTGGCGCTGCTAGTCGCAGTCTGTTCTGACTCCCTGAGTTCATAAACTCCCCTCGGTTGTGTCCCATACACAATATGAAATGGACTCTTCCCTGTACTCCGATTCACTGAATCATTGTACACAAACTCTGTCTGTGGCAATATGTTGTCCCAACTGCTATGGTGCTCTGTCACCAGGCTTCTCAACAAGTCTCCCAAGCTCTTGTTGACCACTTATGTCTGCCCATCCATCTGCGGATGGTAAGTTGAACTAAACGCCAAGTTAGTCCCTAGTTTCTTCCATAGCGTCCTCCAAAAATGCGCTATGAATTTTGTGTCCCTGTCCGAAACTATGCTTTTTGGCAATCCATGGAGTCGAATGACCTCCTTGAAAAACAAGTTTGTGATGTGTGTCGCATTGCTGGTCTTCTGGCATGGAATGAAATGTGCCATCTTTGAAAACCTGTCCACCACCACAAAGATGGAATCAACCCCTCTCTGCGTCCTCGGCAAGCCCAATACAAAATCCATGCTGATCGCCTCCCATGGCCTCTCTGGTATGGGCAATGGCTAATAAAAACCTACATTTTTCTTTCTCCCCTTCGAATGTTRGAAAATCTGGCATCTGTCAACAAATCGCTTGACCTCTGAACGCATCCCTGGCCAAAAATATGATTCGCTCAGCTTCGTAAATGTTTTGTCTTGGYCGAAATGTCCCGCCAAGCCTCCACTGTGCTTTTCTTTCAACAAGTTCTCCCTCATGGAGCAATTCGAAATGCACAGTTGATTGCCTCTAAACAGAAATCCCTCCTGGATCATATAGTCTATCCATGGGCTCCGATCTCTGAGAACTGGATTCTCAGCTGCTTCATATGCTTCTCCGAAGTCTGCATCTCCGGCGTACATGTCCTTCAGATTCTCAAAACCCAATGTTTTGACTCGGAATTCCTGCAGCAACAAACATTTCCTGCTCAAAGCATCAACCACTTTGTTAGCAGTCCCTGAAATGTGTTTAATCACAAACATGAAATTCCGCATGTATTCTACCCATTTTGCATGCTTTTGGTTCAACTTCTCCTATTGACTCACAAACTGCAATGCATGATTATCGTTGTACAATACAAATTCTTTTGGAATCAAGTAATGCCTCCACTTATTTAATGTTTGTATGATGGCATAAAACTCTTTATCATATGTGGAGTATTTCACCTTTGCCTCATCCAGCTTCTCGCTGAAATATGCAACTGGCCTGTCTTCCTAACTCAAGACCGCTCGTATGGCATATCCACTCGCATCACATTTCACTTGAAATGTCTTCCGAAAATCAGGCAACAACAACACTGGTTGCTCTGTCATTTTTCACTTCAACAGATTGAAGCTCTTTTCAGCCTCTGCTGTCCAGTGAAAAGTTTTATGCCGCTTCTTCACTGTGTCCATCATCGCTGCGCTAATTACACTGAAATTCCTAATGAACTTTCGGTAGAAACTAGCTAGTCCATGGAAACTCCTCACCTCGAAAACATTTCTCGGTGATGTCCAATTCTTGATCACTTCCACCTTACTTGGATCCATTTTCAACTAATTCACTGAAATAACAAAACCCAAATAAATGAGATCTGTCTGCATAAATGAAGATTTCTTCATATTAATCAACAACTTCTCCTGCTATAGCCTTCTCATCACAATAGCGAAATGCTTCAAATGTTCATCCTTCATCTTACTATAAATCAATATATCATCCAGATATACAACTACAAATTTCCCGATGAATTCCCTCAGGACTTCATTCATCAGCCTCATAAAAGTGCTCGACGCTTTTGTCAAACAAAACGGCATGACCAGCCATTCGTACAAACCTTTGTTTGTCTTGAATGTTGTCTTCCATTCATCACCTTCCCTCATGCGAATCTGGTGATATCCGCTCTTCAGATCAATTTTTGAAAAATAATTTGCCCCGCTCAGGCAATCCATCAGATCATCCATTCTCGGTAGTGGAAATCTGTACCTGATGGTAATTTTGTTTATCACTCTTGATTCAGTGCACATTCTCCAACCTCCATATTTCTTCGAACTAAGCATGGTCGAAATAGCACATGGACTCAGGCTTTCCCTAACCAATCCTTTGTCCAATAGTTCCTGGACCTGCTTCTTTACCTCCTTATTTTTTTGCGGCGTCAATCTGTACGCAGCTTTATTTGGCAAACTCGCTCCTGGTATGAGGTCTATGTGATGACTGACACTCCTCATTGGTGGCAACGAATGAGGTAATTCATCCACTATGATATCAACGAACTCTTCCAGCAGTTCCTGAATCTCATCTGGGAGATCATCCACTCTTGTGCTAGTCAGGACAATCCTCGGTTTTCTGACAACAAAGAATTGTGGATCTTCTTTCTTCTCCATCTCTGTGAGAATCTCCTTCCCACTCATGAGAAGTATTGTGTTGTTTACGTCCGGCTTCACTTCTTTATCCTTTATCGGAAGAAACATGTGTGTTCTTCCATTCTTCTCCAGAGTATATGTGTTCATTCTCCCATCATGAACCACATTTCTGTCATATTTCCATGGTCTACCCAACAATATATGACATACATCCATGGGAATAACATCACACAGAATATTATCATTATACCCACCTATCTTGAATTCAACTAAACACTGTTTAGTGACACTCACCTGATGTCCCTTCTGTAGCCATGAAACTTTGTATGGACTCGGGTGATCAGTTGTCTCCAACTCTAACTTTTCCACCATCTCGGTTGAAACGAGATTATATGTGCTTCCGCTATCCACAATGACCTTGCATTTCCTATCCTTGGTCTTGCATGCGGTTCTGAACAGTCAACTTATCTGATTTGTATCCTCCCCCTCCTTCTTGGCTGTCAAAAGGACTTTATGCATCCCAAGCGATCTTCCACTTTCTGCATCTTCAGAATCAACATCACGCCTCTGAGCTTCTATGATGTGAGCTTCCCCTACATCTTTCTTTTTCTCTGGACACTCGAATGACTTGTGCCCATTTTTCCCACATGTAAAACATGTGATTACTCCACCTCTTCCTCTACCTCGACCTCTAGTACGAGGAAGAGTGTTTGCGTCAGCATAATCACCTCGTTGATCAATCTGTTGCCCTCTCAGCTCAACATATGGCTGCCTCAGTGAGGTTCCGCCTCTCTCAACCTTACCCTGAGGTTTCTTCCATTCATCTTTGGGCTTCTGTAATTTCTCCTGGGAAACTTCTTTGCCTCTGGGCTAGCTTCTGCCTCGCCCTCCCTGACCTTGCTTACGAATCAGCTTCTCCTCGTCTTTCAGAGCCAATTGATAAGCATATTCCACCATTCAGATGGTTAGCATGCTTAGTTCATCCTGAATGTCGTATCTCAGACCATTCAGATATCTCACAAACTTCTCATCATCGCTCTCCCGATGACCTGCTCTGATGTTGAGCTTGTAAAATTCTTCGGTATAATCCCGCGGGATGAATTTTGCCCTCATCTTAGCAATCATTCGCTCCCAGCTTTTAATCCTCTGCTTGCCTTTGCAGTGTCTGTCAGCTTGTAACTCGTCCCACCATAATGTTGCATGTCCTTTCAAGCGCATAACAGCGTGCTTGACTTTCTTATCTTCTTCCACATCTTCATAATCGAAGTATGTGTAAAGAGCTCGGATCCAGTCCAATAGCTCTTCTGCATTCATATTCCCCTCATAGACTAGAATGTCCATTTTGGCCTTTTCGCCCATTCTAGAAATGGCTTTGATCAACCACTCGGTCGATGCATCCTCTGCTGTGACCTCTTCTTCATGTCCATCTTCCTCTTCAACTTTGGAATCACTAAGATCCCCTGCACCAACTCCGCATCTTTTTGTTGTTTCCATCTCCTCTAATCTCGCTCGGAGATCTCTCATCTGCCGCTCCATTTCTGGATTTCCTGTCGGCCTGCCTCTTCTCCTCACCTCCCTGTCCTCTGGGTTTGGTGAGTGTCTTTCCCTCCTGGGCGGTATGGTGTATTTACTCCTTCTCCTTCTTTGCTACAGAAAGCAAAAGGTACTCCCACTCTGATACCACTCTGATGCAAACACCACCCGTGGCACACGTCCGCTTCCACCAGGACCTTCTTTGACTTTGGCTCGAAGAGCGTAAATGCTCCTCTAATTCCCTGTTGGAAATTCTTACCCACAACAACTCTTTACTGACCTCCCTTACCAATCGGGAAATCAAAAATCGCGATTTCGTGAATTCTATTGTGACGCCCCTTATGCCTTGTGATTCCCCGAATCCCGATGCGGGTCAATTGTCGATTTTCTCCTCCTTCCTATCGGAGTTATCTCTATCGAAAGAATCTCTACTCGCGATGTTGGCGAGTTGAAATTCCAACCCACGAACCCCGATGTGCCGATTTCCCAATTCACGTGTGGACCTGACATCTCCACCTTCTTTACTTCTATCAGGTTTTCAGAACTCACGAGTTCAAACAGCGTAGAAATCACACCTCTGGGACCTCCGATCCCCGAATTCCGATATGGTGCCATTCGTACTCCACCAGCACCTGTGGTCCCACACTGCCATGTCACCGTCGGGATATCGCGGATCATGAATCCGATACACAAGTGTTTTTTGTTGTTGGGAACCCCGATTTTCTGAACCCCGCTCTTTGGGATCTCTTGACATGTGTCCCCCTCGATCAACGGCTCCAGTTACGTCGAGAAATCGCTAATTGCGATTTCAGTGGGCACAAAACTCCTGTCTCCGTGAACCCTGATGAACCAAATCCCGATGGCTCTTGGCTCCTCCCTGGCTCACTTAGGTTTAACCCGTGTGCATCTCCTTGAGATCTATCGGCTGTCAGGATTTCGCAAAACTCCCCTGCGAACCTTAGTCGTTGATTCCTTCCTCTTTGAGGACTTCTTGAAAATGACTAAGTGTTGTTGCCGAGACTTGTTCCCCAGCCTGCGCTTACAACTCCTGCTCGAAACCTTCCTCAACCCAACTCGTTTGGCTCTCTTCCATGATATTACGAGGGTTCTATCCCTCTTGAGGTTATTCACTCTGAATCCTTCAGAGGAATTCGTGCGCACTCCTCATGCTTGGCCTTCAACAACTTATCAGGTGTTGAATCCTTTAGACTTTGCGCACTTCATGCAGCAACAGTCCTTAGCTCCTTGCTCAGAATCACGACTGAGGATTTTTATTCTTCGGCCTATGCCTTCTTTGCATGGCTACAACAACTCAAATCGGCTTCTGGGTGAATGAGAACAATCAGTTAAAATACTGATCCTTCATCGACACACTCCCTGCGGATGAATTCAACTGCACTCTATGCAGGAATCTCCTGGCTCAGATAGAGAAACAATTGAAACTCATTCTCTTCCTTCTCACACTCCAGTTTCAAACCTTGAAATCACATGCATAGCATATACAAAGCAAATGCATAACCAGAAAACATACATTCAAGAGCACATAAACAACATACACAGACAAACAACACCAGACATGAGTTTGAATCAAAGACTCTCTTCTATTAATTCAAATCTGTACATAGGTGTTCTCCACAAAGTTCTCTGTTTCTCTCCTCTCCTGAATGCTTCTCAATTTCTGAAAATTATTTTACAATGTACAAAGGAGGGTGTCTATATCGTGTTTCCCTCTTGGATTCTAAACCTATCAAATCTACAATTAAATTCCTATCTACCAGCATTAACTAAAATAAATGTGGTCTTTCTACCTAAGGACGAGAGCTATCCCCTCAAGGTCCGTTTACAATATACGAAGTGCCCTTCATTAACTCTACACATTAATGTTAGGCGCAACAATATCAAGGTGTTTCAAAATGTGTGATGGCACTGTCTAGCTATTCGTTGTCTTTCATGCTGCCTCGCTTGTCTCGGGCGATGCTCCTCAATGAGTTGGTGATTCTCCTGCATCACTATGTTATGCGGTGCATTGGAAAATAGTACCGCACTGGGGCGCTACACTACAACACATGCACACTGGTGTGTTACATTTATCCTACGCACCACATAAACCAAAAAAAAAATTAAAATATTAATGCACGTAAACATTTTTTTATAAATTAGCAAAAACGTGGTGCATATACGTTCACTACATGCATTGGTGCATGTAATGAACGTCGACGCACCGTCACATAAACATTTCCAAATTTTTTAGTAGAGAACTTTTTGCGGTGCATTATGGTCGTTACTATCGCACCACGTACATTGCCACCAAAATATTTACGAGGTGCACCATGACACAATCTTACATTTCTTGGAGGTGCATTTGGTAAACATGAGCATCCCGGTGCACATGTTTACCAATGCACTACATAAAAATATATCCAATAAGGGCAGTGCACCATGCACTTTAACGACCCGATGCATTATCTGTACTTTGGTGCACCACCCTACCAATTATATACTTGTCTTCTATACTTTGTTAATTGGGCGCGCCAGTGCATTTATTTTTACCAATGCACTGCCGAGAAAGGTAACAAGGCACATCATGCACCCTGTAAATTTACAAGTCGCACCGTAGGCGGTGTGGGTTGAGCACTTCAAATGCAACACACAATGTTTATTTATATACTTAGAATTTCACTCAATTTTAAATTTTAATCCAATGAAAACTTAATTTATGAATAAATAAGAACATTACCTGGACATTGTTTCGTTGGAGAGGCATGGTTGCGACGTACTCAAGAAATCCAATTTTTCCCAGTGTTTGGAAAAGTTCAAAATTCATGCATCGAGAAACAGACGAAAGGAAGGCGATCAAGGAAAACATCGATGGAAGTAACTTCAAATAGTAAAAGGTTTCATCGATGCTTTTGAGCTCTACAACACTAAAAATGGTAAAAATAATTTTTACCGTCGGATTTTGTTTTATAAAACCTTGTTTTGGTGCACCCGATGACCACTGCACTGGGGCGTACATGTTTACTGAGCAAAAAAGATATATATATAGCCCTAGTATGGTGCGCATGTTTTTGGGCACTGGTGCTTTTACTACTACATAGCGCACCACCATACATTTTTTCAAAAAAATATAATGGTGTGAAATTTTTTGTTTAAGCATGACACAGTGTGGTATAATAATAGATACCCCAGTGCAACCAGTTTTACATAGTGCACCATGTAATTTTTTAAATTAACCCTAACACGGTGCTCCATATTGGAGCACTAGTGTGCACCGGTGCGCATGATACAATGGAGTGCACTGGAATATATTTTTTGACATTATTCTACATTGGTGTGTAAATGTAACCATATAACGATGTGCTCTACTAATAGCACAATGGTTCTTCGAGTGTTAAGTTGTGCACTAGATATTTTTTAAAGAACGCTATTACAGTGCGTCATTATTTCCATATCGCACCGAATAATATTTTTTTATTTGAAATAACCCTGCTACGGTGTGCTAGTTTTGAAGGAACTGATGAACCTGTTGTATAAAGCGCATCGGTACATTATGTAATTATAAAATCACCAGCATAAAACATCCACTAAAACCTCTACCTACTCATATCCCCTAGTATCATCCGCTATAAACGATTTTTTGGGCTATTTTTATAAGGGCATCCGCAAAAACCTCTGCTAGAGGGTCTTTTCCTTGTAGTGTGGAAACCATGCATCACATAAACACTTGTGTCATCATGCAACAACAAATATATGGCAAGTTAAGGATCCTATGTCAAATTCCATGTTCCTTGACAAATTGACTTTTCATGGAGATTTGTTTATACAATGGAAAGCTCAAGTGGTATGTGTGTGTTTGTTTGGAATGCTTTCAATATTTGACTTGTTGCATTTGGTCCTAGCAAAAACCTTGGCATAAACTCTTAAGTTAAAGAGGCAAACTACTTTGGGTACTCTAGGGTGCTTAGTTCTATTAGGTTCTTGGAGAGACTAATGGTGTTAATGGAAAATGTCATATAGGAGTGGGTGTTGTTGTTTTTTCAAAATTGAGTTTCAAGAGGGTTTGAATTGTTCTCAAAGAAATATGTCAAACTCAAAAATCCACAGGAATAAGAGCAAGATAAATTTGAGTAGCATACCAAGAAAAAAAATGCCAAAGACATTTATGTAGTGGAAATTGTAAACCAATTTTTGGAAATTCGTGAATGGGGAACTAATACTAAACTTATAGTGATACAAAGAATGAAGTATATGGATTTGGACTCGCAACTCGAAATATATATCATTTTTTGAAGTACAATGCACCCATGTATTGGTTTATTGGGTCACAACATTAATAATTCAATCGACACTATTATAATTGTCCAAAACCAAAACAAACAAATCATGATCAACAAAATAAACTATCTAAAATCATTCATAGAACATCATTTCATCCCAAGGCATGAGCATTCCTTACAACACTCTTGCTCATCATGAACAATATACACGCATATGCAATTATAATCTATATTATGTCCAAAACATTATAGAGAGCTCCTCCCTTATCATACTCATATAACAACATATGTATATCAAAACAAAACAAAATTAACCCAGAATCCCTTTATAAATATGAAATGAAAGTTCATGCAAGAGAGGGAATTACACATTTCTACTCTTGAAACAAAACTTCACCCCGAAGTTTCTTAAATAAATAATAATGGGTATTCTTAGCGGATAGATCTTGCATCCTCCCAAGTGGTAAAACTTGGGCTATATAAATAGCATTGGACCTTTACCTAGTCCACTAGATGGTGCCTAAGTTTTCGAGTTTGATGGCTTAATATACCTATTTAGTATTGGTTTTTCCTTTATAACCCCTTGATTTTTGACCTACAAATGATTTGATTGTTTCCAATCAAAAATATGAGATGCATAAGAAATATATTTTCTCAAAACATATACATGAAAAACATTATGCATATTTTGCAACACTACTATTAAATAAAGGTGATATGCTATAGGTCCAATGTTTTCCAAGATATCAAATGGCCCCACAAAACTAGCGGAAATTTTGAATCCTTTCCCAAACATTATGGAACTTCTCATGGGTTTTACTTGTACAAAGACATGATTCCCCACTTCATATTCTATGAGCATTAGCATAAGTCTATTGAAAATTTTGAGCTTCCTTCAGCCTTTGTCTTATCAAGGATACTTTCTCTTCCATTTCCTAAATGATCTCTTGTCCCACCAACATTCTATCTTCTAATATGTCGATACGAATAGAACTTTGGTAGTTTTTTTTATAGGAAAACTCCACCAATGGAAGGTGTTCTTCCCATTTGGTTTGTTCATCCATAACATACATAGAGTTTATCCACTACTACCAAGATAGAGTTATGCTTTCTAGTAGTTAATGGTAACTCAAATATGAATTCCATCAATATAACTTCCCATTTAGACTCGAAAATGTCATGATGATGAAATAAACCTGCATGATGACAATGTTTAACCTTCACAAGTTGGCATTCCAAACACTTTGCTACAAAAAGAGACACATCCTTTTTCATGCCCATCCAAAAGAAATTTGGTTTCAAATCAACATATATTTTATTTACAGCTACATGTGATGCATATGAAGAATGGTGAGTTTCTCTTAAAATCAACTCATGCAAAACCTTCTCCTTGTAGACACAACATTGAATATGAGGAAGTGAAATGTTGATATTATTCTCCATGAACCACTTATATTTACTAGAAAGATTGTTGCAACTCCACAAGTAAGTGGAAATACAATTCTCCCAATATATTAATCATGGGGTTGAAAATGATAAGATTCAATTGAATCTATAAATGAGGGGATCCAACCTCGTTTATTAATCATTATTTTTGAAACTTTAAAAGACACAATGCTAAACATACAAATAAGTGTATCATGTATGGGAGCTCTTCTAAACAATGTCAAACAAATAAGATATAATACTCCATGTCTCCTCTATAAAAAAAAAAATCTTCTTTATACCTCTAAACTTTGAATTAATCATAATCAAACTAATAAGATATAATACTCCATGTCTCTTATATAAAAAAAATATTCTTTATACCTCTAAATTTTGAATTAATCATAATCAATAAATACTAATTATAACAACTAATTATTATTATTTCATAATTTAAATATATACTACTAATTAATATTGTAGATCACATTTAATAACCACTTTAAATAACCTAATCTTAACTAATATATTATATAATTAAATAAAATTAAATAATTACGGAGACACATAACATTACTATGGAAGATCATTGAAGAAATCCACCTAGTTAAATAGTTTTCATCAAATCGTTATAATAGAGACAATTAACCACTTAATCAAGTGTCATTCCCATGAATACAATAGGCTAAATATGCTCTTTATAATAGAGACAATAAACCACTTAATCAAGTTTCCTTTCCATGAATAAAATAGGCTAAAATTGCTTGCACCTATAAACCACCAAATGTGTACCCACCTTAGACATAGATGAACATAAACCACCAAATGAAAATCCACCTTCTTTGCAATATTCTTTGTAAATGACCAACTTGTATTAAATTGAGATAAAATAAGTGTATTTCTTTTAACATTGTCTCTAATTATATATTTATTTATAGATGATAAAAATTTGTCTCCCTGAATATTACATATAAACTATGAAACCTGATTCATTCAAAATGCCCCTGTGTCTCGAATCCTGTGTGGGGATATAGATTCGAACAGATTCATGTCTGACACGAATTTGGGTTGTGTCCTTCACACGTGACACGACCCAAATTCGTTTCAGACATGAATCTGGATAGTGTCCTGATTTAGTGACATGTGTCCCAACTTTTGGAGGCCTATATTTCAGGATAGAGCATACCTTGATGAGGTGGAGGGATTCATAGAGTTTCCACTGGCACTGGGAGATTTGGAGGCTATGATGTGCTTAGAGATAAGGGGGATAAGAAGCCCTATTATTGGTGGGTAACTCATGCATAAACATGCCCTCTTCTACCGTAGTTAGCCATGAGGCTCCTCTCTCAGGTTACTTCATACTCTTGTTGCGAGAGGAATTGGAGCACATATGGGAATTTTTAAAGTTTGAAGAAGAGTTGGCTTGAGCAGTCCAGGGCAGAGACAATGGCGTATGCACACATCAATCTCTGACTTATGTACATGAAGAGAGAAGAGTGGGTGAATGGAAAGACAAATATGTGGGATGTGTTTCCTAATGATACGGATTTAGACAACAATGTTGAGTTGGCATTAGCCAAATTGGATCTTAATGATCTAGTGCTAGAGCCAATCACTTTTGATGTTGGTGATCCTATTGAGGGGTCATCATCCACAACAGTAGATGCACATATTACATTGGATATAGAGGAGGAAGAGGATGAGGAGGATGGAGAGGAGATAAGTGGTGAGGACACTAATATTGATGATTATGTCATGGAGGACTAGTACTACTGAGTCTTGACTGTTCTTCCATGTATGGTGTCGGTTCTAGTATCTACCCTATGTCTATTTGGTATTTTCCATTGGCATTCCCATCTGTAGTGTTAGTGACTTTGACTCGGTATTACTATCTAGTATTTATACATTGTAATACATTTTGATTTTAATGACTTAATGAGAATGTTGCAGGTCGCAGCTAATGGTTCTAATTTCTTGTGTGTTCAAAATTCAATGTTTGACATTTTATCATCATTGATGTTACAATGTTGAATGTATACAGTATAAATTATAATGAATCATAATTTATCATTTATGTTACATGTTTAAAGTTTTGTATCATGTAAATCTTCTAGTTTCTAACAAAAAATGAATCTTTATGTCTAAATTTCATTTTTGTATGTGTAATTTTCAAACTTTTTCATATATATATATATATATATATATATATATATATATATATATATATAAATGTGTCCTCAGTGTCCTATTTTCAAGGTAAAAATTTCACGTGTCTAACACTCATATTTCCATGTCCTCTGTGTCTCGTGTCATCATGTCAGGGGACTTAGCATATAAAACATTGTATTAAAAAAATCACTTACAAGTGAGTTAAATCAAATGTAGAGGACCGTAAGGTATGTATACCTCCATAGACTTCAGTAGTTAAATCACTACATGAAGGGGATCCATTGTCACACAGATAAGGGGGTTTCATACACCAATTTGATATATGGCTTGGTCGTGACCTTAAAATTAGATTATTATTATTATTATAAAAATTATTTTTATTAAAAATAATTAAACCAAGAACCTCCTTATAAAGTATATTCTCTTCCCGTAAGATATCTACCTTTAAATAATAAACATACACAATTAAAACATGGATTACAATGTTCATTGTACACCTTTGTAATCGTTAGTGTACATTCTCACTACCATACCATAGTACAATACACAAAAATGAGAGAAATGTTCAAGGCCAAGCTTATACGTATTCCACTTTCAATGGTTGTTAATAGATGTGTACCATATTTCATTTAAAGATGATCAAGAGTCAAAAGTTGAATTAGATAAATAATGGTATCAAAATTACCATAAAATAATGTTATCACATGATATATTTATACTTATTCCACTTTCAATGGTTGTTAATAGATGTGTACCATATTGCATTTAAAGATGATGAAGAGTCGAAAGTTGAATTAGATAAATAATGGTATCAAAATTACCATAAAATAATGTTATCACATGATACATATACAATGAATGAAGGCAACAATGGATCGAACATCGGGCACTCTAATCAGAAATTGATAAAAGACGAATATGGCTCAGATCATACATCATAAAGAGTAAACTTATTTCTAGTGGTTCCTGGAATATGAATACTAACAACAACAAGGTTTCATGGCAGCGTAGTCCCTGTCGAGTTGAAGTAGGATAGGAAAAAGTAGCAGAGACAGATGGAAACTATAGTGAAGAGGTGGAAAGCAACATGAAACAGAGGTGGTATCCATGCAGTAAATGATGTGTGGCATGTAGAGCACCATTTATTTTTTGAAAGTATATAGTTCAAAATAGAATTTGTGCATAGTGGAAGAAAAAATTTGGAAATTTAAATGCATTTGCCATATAGATTGGTGAAAGATAAAAATGTATGAGGACATAAATTTAAAAGGAGATAAGAAAACAGTTTTATTTGAAATATGTTAAAAAATAAACTTTGTTACAAATTACTCGAAATTTTGAAATATATCAAAAAATAAAAGTTTGTTACATATTAATAGAAATTTCAATGCATTTGTCATATATAATGGGATTGGGGCTCCCATGGACCATAAGAGAAATATGTACAAGAAACAAGACTGTAGAAAGAAGATAGAGTGCAATACCTACCAAAAAAAAAATTTGAAAGGTATAAGTGTTTGGCTACACATTTCTATTTAAAAAAGTGGAATAACTGGGTTGATAAACAAAGCAGGATGCGATCAGTAGACTTACAATGATGGTACATATGAGCCCTTTTGCCATTTTCTTGCGGTTGACATTTCATTGATGTCATCGATGGCTGCTAGAATCGTGGAAACTACCTATTGCCTTTCGTCGACGACATACTTCAATTCCCTTTCAAGGCATTATTCAATGTATATTCTCATTAGGGAAACATTGGTCTCATTCTGGATTTGTATGTTGAATAGATTGTTTTATAATTCCTGGAAGTCGATAGAAAGATTACACAGAGCCTGATGAATTTCCTCATTTTGTACTAAATAGTCGACTAGCCAGTCGACGTGAGCTCGATCATATTATATTATGTTGTAAAATGTTTACAAAGACAATGCCTTAAACATATCAACCTTTTTATTGAACTCTTTACTAGTTAAGGGAAAGGAGTTTGCG
>SNQJ01S0067362.1:0-27652 GCA_010110895.2 Picea sitchensis | reverse complement strand
TGATCAAAATTGGATGTGCCAAGTGGAATTTACGGTAACTTCCTCACAACTTGCCGATTTTTGGCCTTTCCAGGAGATCTCACTTGTATAGCATGCCCCGCACAAAATAATTGATATCAAATTCTAAAACTCACACCCAAAATACTGCAACCTATCCATGATCGAATGAAACCAGTCCCACTTAGTTTGGATACTCTAGCAAGAATTTATGATTGTTTTACCTGGAACACATTCTTGAGACTAGTCAATAGGACTAGTCAGATACCCTATCTTACACAAGGTGTATCTACAAATTTAAGATGACCCAGAAGATGAAATTTTTACCACATATACCTTACTAATTTCTGTAAATGGCCTCCAGAGTTCAATGTCTGAAACGTTACAGAAAATTGTTTATAGCGAAAATTCCACAATGACTCGTTTCAAGATGATTCGAAAAAACTATCTTGTACAGGTTGTATCTCTGAAAGTTGAAGGCCTCTGGAGATGAATTTTGAACCCAACGTACCTTGATCTGTCTACTAAATATCATCCAAGTCGTTGCTTCTGAATCGTTGTATAAAAAATGTTATAGCGAAAATTCCACGGTGTCTCAAATGTAGCAGTGAAACCCCAAGACCTTGAGCTCTGATACCATATGTTAAGAACCAAACATCAATATAGCATAGAAAAACATTAGAAAAAGTACTCAACACCTTGAAAAAGAGATAATTTCATATAATAAGCCTCTTCGAGGCGGAAACCTCCTTTTACCCCACTTAAATGTTCAAGTACCAGATGATTCAAAATGAAAATGTCTCCTTGGTATATATAGGAGACTAGGAGGTATAATTACAACTAATGGCCTAAAGATGACATACATAAAATAACATTACTAATATAATATGCCCCAATTAAGGGGTAATGAGCCAATATTAGGGCTTAACAATATGTGAGATATTAGATAAGTTTAAATTGTTTCTCTTCTATGAGCCTATGAAAGGAGTGCATAGTGTTCACAAGGTGTGCGTTGACAACAACTGTTTCGAATTAGAAGCTCAAAATAGATAACGTGAAACTTTTGTTTGCAAGGAGTGCACAAGTGTCTGCAAGGTGTGCATGGATAGAATCTGGTTTTGACACAAAAAGTTCAGGAGGGATAACTTGAAAGCGTGCTTAAGTGGAAACACACTCAGAGTCATATTGTTCAGGAGGAACAATTGAGAAGTATAAGAACTATTGTAAGGAGTGCACAGTTTCCCATCAAGAGTTAAGTTGATATTTGGTTAGGGTTGATATTTGGTTAAGTATCGAAGAATTAATTCTGATAAGTTTAGAGTGTCGAGGAGAGATAACTTGGAGATTCTATGCAAGGTGTGCATATTGTCTGCAAGGTATGCGTCGACAGAGTCTTTTGACTCAGAATCTCAGGAAGAGTAACTTAAGAGTATTTGCAGAAGAGTGTGAAGAAGTTTTGCAAGATGTGCATAGTAGTCCACAAAGGAACTAAGTTGTGGAGGAAGACCTATTGCAAGGCATGCACAGGGTCAATTTCGACAAAGTGTCAAAGAAATGCTCTGAGGAGTTAGAGGTGTCGAGGAAGAATAAGCTCAGAAGAGGTGGAATGAAATAATTATTCAATAGGGAGGATCCCTTTAAGATTCCCCAAATTAATAAGCATGATCTGTTCATGGGACCATCATATCTGGGAGAGTTGCATGTAGGTTAGTCATGGACTCCTTCAGAATTTTGTGGCTTGGAAGTTTTTGAAGTGTTTGAATAATTAGGATCATTGAATTCCTCTAGCTGTGAAGTGAATCCAAGACGTTGGTTGTGAGGAGGATACATGGCAGCATATTGGAGAATTTGGAAGGTAGAGCTCCGAAATTTTTGCATGGAGAAAAAGTCAATTTTTGTGAATTCGCAAAGAGAGAGGAGATCTAGACCGTCGAATCCAGATAAGACATGTGGAGGAGATCCATGAGCTTTGGAGGAAACGTGAATGCAGAGTATCCAAAAACTATCGAAGTCACGAAGTAGCAAAGAAGAATTGTGATCGTCGATCTGACGGGGACAAGCATCGTCAAATTGCGGGATCGAGAAGTGTGCATCCAGGAAAAAGGTAAGATGCTAAATTCTAGTTGTATATTGTGTGGACACTTTGATGATAGAGTACTTTGAGGAAAAGGAGTGTCAAGACATTCGGAACTCTCAAACACCAAAGTCCCAAAATGGATAACAGTCATTGGTTGTTGGAGAGACGAGAACCAGAGATATTGTTGATTGAGTTTGTGGTTCGAAGTTCAGTGAAAAAGGGGCATGTGTGTTCAAAAACAGTTGAAGCCCAAAGTTGTGAAGGGGGGTTGGCCTAAGGTTATAACTCGTGGTAATATTGAAGAAGATGCTAGAAGCTAGCGCTCAAAACTCAGTGTTACCAGAAGCGCCATAGAATGGGGTCGCAATTGAATTGAACATGCATGGTAACAAACATGGGCCTATGTAAACTGATTTCAGGGTCTAGCAAGGGCCCGAAGATCCAATTTGGCTCTAAATTGTTGGATTGGATAAGATCAATGGATAAGTGCTTAGACTATGAAGACGTTGATGAGGAGAAGAAGGTGAAGAATGAGGTCATTAGATTAAAAGGACATCCAACGATGTGGTGGGATGAACTGCAGGTTGATAGAAGATTCAAAGGAAAGAAAAATATCAAGTAATGGGACAGAATGGTAGCCAAGTTGAAGGTTAAATTCATACCCAAGGATTATCAGATAAATCTATTCAGGAAGTTCCAAAACCTGAGACAGAAGGGACTGGCAGTGAAAGAATACACAGAGGAGTTCTATAAGTTGAACATCAAGGCTTGACAGAGAGAAAAAGATGATAAAAAGGTTGTTAGGTATATACATGTCCTGAGATATGAGATCCGGGATGAAATCAACATGATGACAATAAGGACAGTGGAGGATTCTTATCATATTGTGCTAAAGGCAGAGGAGAAGTTGCCTAGAAAATAGAGTTAGTGAAGCAGAGGAATAAGTTTAAACAGAGGCAAGGGAATTGTCGATGATAAGGCATAGAAGCCCAAGGTTGAGACTAGAAAACCACATAGTCACTCAGAAAGAGGAGGAAGTTTCAGAGGGAGAAAATATGGTGGAAGAAACTATTTTCCTTGAGGAAGAAGAAGAGGTAGAGGAGGAGAAGTGAAGTGTTATGCATGTGGAACGAAAGGACACATGTCTTGGGAATTCCCCAAGAGAAAGAAAGAAGTAGGAGATGAATCTCACATTTCAGAAGTGTAGAAGAGGAATGTTGAAGCAGAAGGTGCAGAAGATGGGAAATATTTGATGATGAAGAAGGTTCTCTTGAAGCCAGAGCCATAGGTAGAAAAACTAGTGCAGAGGAACAATTTGTTTAGAAATGATTGCAAGACTAAAGATAGAGTATGCAAGGTGATAATTGACAGCGGGAGCACTGATAACTTAGTATCCAGAGATATGGTGGAGAAATTGGAGTTGGAGACAACTGCACATCCTAGTCTGAGTCTCATAGCTGCAGAAAGGACACCAGGTAATGGTAACTAAACAATGCCTAGTTGAATTTAAGATAGGAGGATATAAAGATGAGATTTTGTGTGATGTGATTCCTATGGATGTATCTCATGTTTATTTTGGGAGACCATGGAAGTTCGACATAAATTTCATTCATGATGGAAGAAAAAAAACTTATACTTTGGAGAAGAATGGTAGGACACATATGTTGCTACCAATAGAGGATAAGAAGGTGAAGGAAGAAGCCAACACAAGTATACTTCTCATGAGTGGGAAGGAAATCCTGAGTGAAGTCAAGAAGTAATAGGAGATGCAATTTGTTGTGGTAAGGAAACCCAGAGTTTTCCTTACAACTACTTCTATGGATGATCTACCTGAAAAAATTCAAGAGTTGTTGGAGAATTTTGTTGACATAGTAGTAGATGAGTTACCTAGCTCATTGCCACCTATCAGGAGTATCAGCCATCAGATTGATCTAATATCAGGAGTGAATTTGTCGAAAAAAGAAGCATACATATTAACACCTCAATATAATGAGGAGGTAAAGAGACAAGTCCAGGATTTGATGGACAAGGGTTTGGTCAGAGAAAGCTTGATTCCATGCGCAACACCAACTGTGTTGAGTCTGAAAAAGGATGGAGGATGAAGAATGTGTATAGACTCAAGAGCCATAAATAAGATTACCATCAGGTACATAATTCCTTTTCAAATGATGGATGACTTAATGGATTGTTTGAGTGGATCAAATTATTTTTCAAAGATAGATCAGAAAATTCGATATCACCAGATAAGAATGAGAGAAGGTGATGACTGGAAAACAACCTTCAAAACAAATGAAGGGTTGTATGAGTGGCTTGTTATGCCATTTGGCTTAACAAATTCCCCGAGTAATGTTATGAGGTTGATGAATGAGGTATTGAAAGATTTTATTGGTAAGTTTTTGATTGTATATCTGGATGATATATTAGTCTTCAGTAAAACTGAAGAAGACAATTTGAGGCACTTAAAATTAGTGATGAGAAGCTTGTAGTGGGACAAGTTGTTGATAAATATGAAGAAGTCCTCGTTTATGAGGACGGAACTCATTTACTTGGGTTTTGTAATATATTCAAATGAATTGAAGATGGATCCATAGAAGGTGAGAGCAATCAAAGAATGGCCATCTCGAAGAATCATATTCAAGGTGAGAAACTTCCATGGACTAAAAAGTTTATATCGGAATTTCATTAGAAATTTCAGTGGAATTTCTACACCAATATTAGATACGGTGAAGAAGAGGCACAAGTATTTTAAGTGGACAAAAGAAGCTGAGAAAAGTTTCAATATATTGAAGGAGGAGATAATAGAACAACCGATTCTGGTCTTGCCATATTTCGGGAAGACATTTCAAGTAAGATGTGATGCTAGTGGAGTTGAAATTGGAGAACTCTTGCACCAAGATAATAAGCATGTTGCATATTTCAGTGAGAAACTGAATGACACTAAGAGAAAGTAATCCACATATGATAAAGAATTTTATACAATAATTCAAGCCTTAAAGAAATGAAGGCACTACCTTGTTCCAAAATAATTTGTTTTGTATAGCGATAATCAAGATTTACAATTCATAACCAGACATGAGAAGCTAAATCAAAGACATGCTAAGTAGATAGAGTTTATGCAAAATTTCACTTTTGTCATTAAACATATTTCTGGTAATGCTAACAAAGTTTTTGATGCATTGAGCAGGAGATGTCTGATTCTGCAGGAATTTCAAGTGAAAATATTAGGGTTTGAACACCTTAAGGAGATGTATTGTGATGACCCAGATTTTAAAGAGGCATATGAAGCATGTGAAAATCATGTTCTCAAAGACAAAATCTAGTGGAAAGAGTATCTGATTCAAGATGGATTGTTGTTTAAAGGTTGATAGTTGTGCATACCAAAGTGCTCGATGAGAGAAAATCTATTGAAGGAAAAACATAGTGGAGGTCTAGTAGGACATTTTGGCAATAACAAGACATTTGCACAGTTGAACAGTTTGTACTATTCGCCAGGTATAAGGGAAGAAGTGAAGAAATTTGTGGACAAATGTAAGATTTTCCAGTATGCAAAAGGAAAGAAACAAAACACTGGATTGTATCAACCATTGCCTATTCCAGATAGGCCTTGGGATGCAATAAGCATGGATTTCATGTTGGGATTGCCAATGACACAAAGAGGAAGTGATTCCATATTTTCGGTAGTTGGTATATTTTCAAAGATGGCACACTTTATAACATGCCCAAAAACTAATGAGGTAACGCACATTGAAAAAAAAAGTTGCAAGGAAGTTGTGAGAATTCATGGGTTTCCCAAGAGTATTGTCTCAGACAAAGACACTAAATTTGTTGCTCATTTCTAGAGAAAATTGTGGAAGAAGCTGGGGACAGAACTATATTTTAGTTCAGCATATCACCCTCAAACGGATGGACAAACTGAGGTGGTAAATCGAAGTTTAGGAAATTTTCTAAAGAGTCTGGTCACTGAAAATCATAGCCAATGCGATCAAATTTTGTCATAAGAAGAGTTTTCATACAACGACTCACCAAACAAAAGTTCAGGGAAGAGCCCATTTCAAATAGTATATGGGATGAATCCAATAGGAGTATCATAGTTGAGAGATCTTAAGTAGAACGAATTCAGAAGCGTTGGAGTAGAAGACTTTGCTGCAGAAATGCAGAAGCTTCATAATCATATCAAAGAGTAGTTGCAAAACAACAGTAGAGAGTACAAATGTAGAGTTGAGCAGTATAGGAGAAAACTTCAATTTGAAGTGGGAGATCAAGTTCTAGCACATCTCAGGAATTAAAGGTTCCCAAGAGGAACATATAACAAAATGAAGTTGAAAAAGATAGGACCATGCAAGATCCTAAGAAAATTTGATGACAATTCTTATGAGATAGAGCTTCCATAGGATGTGGGTATATCGCCCATATTCAACATATCAGACCCATATCCTTACATGGGAGATGACATCATAGAGTCAAAATATTAGAAAGACATCTACTGGGAGAAGCAGATGCCTGTAGTAGAAAATCCACAAATGGAGAAGATCATAGATCAGAGAACCGATAAGAAGACTAGGAGAAATATGTATTTTGAGCATTTGGTAAAGTGGAAAGGACACCCAAAAAAAGATGTTAGTTGGGTAAATGAAGCAGATATTCAGAAGCATGGAAATTCAGTGCAGGAGCTCAAGGATAGGAGTCCATGAATTTTTGTCCAGAGGAGTATGATGCAAGAGCATCGTCATCAAAGTGCAAGTGGAAGACAACTCAATACACTAGCATGCATTTTGAAATGGTTTTGAATTTAAGAAGAGCATATCACGCAAATATCTTGAAAAGATTGTAATTAAAGAACAACTTAAATGTTTAGGATCTGAACTATCGCATGAGATTGATGGGGAGTGTATTTTCCTTTAATATAGTAGTTTGCAGTACAAATTCGAAGCTTAGTAGTTGAAAGCTTCTAATTTGATAGGATAGCACTAAGTTAGTCAGAGGGAAAAGATCTATGAGACGTTTTGTATAAATAAATGTATTATATGCCCAAATGAGGTTGTTGAAGATCATTATAGCTGAGAGTTGTTGTTGCAATTTAGTTGAAAGTTGCAAAGAGTTGTTTTTGTTAAGAGTTGTTGAGAGATGTTGAAGAGCATTGTATGAGCCCGTGTACATATCATTTGAATAAATATAACAAAGAAGCATTGATCCACATGTTTGGTGTTACTGTTATTGTTTCTATCTGAATGAATGAATGGCATGCTTTCTATTAATTGCAATTCTTTGTTATTACTTGTTATTATGTTATGAATGCATCTACATAGTTGAATGTATGAATCTGTAAGATATTAGATAAGTTTCAATTGTTTCTCTTATATAAGCCTGTGCAAGGAGTGCATAGTGTCTACAAGTTGTCCGTTGACAGAGTCTATTTCGACTCAGAAGCTCAGAAGAGATAACGTGAAACTTTTGTTTGCAAGGAGTGCATAAGTTTCTGCAAGGTGTGCGTAGACAAAGTCTGGTTTTGACTCAGAAAGTTTGGGAGGGATACCTTGAAAGAATGCGTAGGTGGAAATGCACTCAGATTCATATTGTTCAAGAATTGTTGAAAGGAGTGCATAGTCGCCCATCAAGAGTTAAGTTAAAGGAATCATGTTGCAAGGTGTGTGTAGGGTCAATATTTGGATAAGTATTGAAGAAGTCATTCTGATGATTTCAGAGTGTCAAGGAGAGATAACTTGGAGCTTGTATGCAAGGTGTGCGTCGACATAGTCTTTTGACTCATAATCTCAGGAGGAGTAACTTAAGATTATTTGCAGAAGAGTTTGAATAATTATTGCAAGGTGTGCATAGTTATCCACAAAGGAACTAAGTCGTGGATGAAGACCTATTGCAAGGCATGCACAGGGTCGATTTTGACTAAGTGTCAAAGAAACTCTCTGAGGAGTTAGAGGTTTCGAGGAAGAACAAGCTCCAAAAAGGTAGCGGGGAAGAATTCTTCAATAGGGAGGAGACATTTAAGATTCACCAAATTAATGAGCAAGATTCATTCAGGAGGAAGCACGATTTTCCAAACCATTAGATATGGGAGAGTTGCACGGAGGTTAGTCATGGAGTCCTTTGGCATTTTCTAGTTCGAAGGTTTTTGAAGTGTTTGAAGAACAAGGATCATTGAAATACTCAAGCTACGAAGTGAATCCAAGTTGTTGATTGCGAGGAGGATATGTGGCAGCAGACTGGAGAATTCAGAAGGTAGACCTCCGGAAGTTTTGCACGAAAAAAAGTCAATTTTCACGAAGTCGCGAGGAGCGAAGAGATTTGGACCGTTGAATCCAAAGAAGGCAAGTGGGAGAGATCCAAAAGCATCGGAGGAATATTCCTTCGAAGGAAAGGTGAAGGCGAAGTATCCAAAAACTCTCGAAGTCGTGAAGTAGCAAAGGAGAATTGTGACTATCGATCTGAGGGGGAAACGCGTCGTCAAATGGCGAGATCCAGAAGTGTGCATCCGAGAAAAAGGTAAGATGTTAAATTCCATTTATCGATTCGGTGGACACGTGGTGTCACCTCTGGCACTTCGGTGATAGAGTACTTCGGGGAAAAGGAATGTTAATACATTCAGAACTCCTGAATGCCAAAGTCCCAAAATGCATAACAGTTGTTGGTTGTTAGAGAGATGATAACCATAGATCTTGTTGAGTAAGTTCACGATTCGGAGTTCGGTGAAAAAAGGGTAGGTCCATTAAAAAACGGTCGAAGCCAGAAGTTGTGAAGGGGGTCTGGCTTGAGGTTATATCTCGTGGTCATATTGAAGAAGAGCCTAGCAAAGGAGCTAGCGCTCGACACTCAGTGTTACCAGAAGCACCAAAGAATGGGGTCGCAGGTGAATTGAACCTGCGTGGTAACAAATGAGGGCCGATGTAAATTTGAAGAGCCTATTCAGCTTAGAAATTTGAAGATCCTTGACCAGGAGGTCCCACAACCCCTAGGAGAGGAGGGGGGTTGCATCAAACATGACCTAAAGACCATGACATAATCCATCTCTAGGGATTCTTCGACATTTGGGTTGAATATCGATGTCGTTATGAGGTCTTGGGAATCATCGATGGTTCTTAGGTCTGTGATCATAGTTGAGGGAGTGAAACAAGGTACTCTAGGCTTAAACGTTGATTCTAGGTCTCAAGTACAATGGATGAGTCATCTAACCACCACATCTAACATCAGTTGGTTATGAATTTCCTTAACCGCCAGTGAGCGTGCAATGGACGCAATGACTAGGATAGTTGTTCAAGAAGAATGGGTATAAAGGTCTAAAGAAAGTTACAAGAGGACAAGAATGGACTTGTGCCATAAATGATACTTCCTGCGACAAAGTACCATGAACGACACCTATATTCCATGAATCTTCTCAGGCTATATCATTGAACTGACCCTTGTAGGGTATCCTTAGCAAAGCAGAGATTGTGGCGGAATATGACTTGATTCCAGAATATCAATTAATTGATCTGATGCTCGCAGAGGAAATTCATGCTGTGTGTGAGTGTTGTTGAAAACAGTCTCAAGTTCATCACGAAAATAACTTGGGTCTGATCTGTTGATACTGTTACCTAATATGATAATCTTATTTGAATTGGCAGGGTTTGCCTTCAATACATTTTTGGTGATATAATGTAGTAAATGAGGCATGAAAAATAGCGTCGGTCTGTCCATTGTCTATTTGCATTCTTCATCGACAGAGAGACAAGTACAGTTGAGGGCATTTATGGTCATTTCATTGAAGTGCGGCAGAATTGGATCGTACACAATGATATCATTAACCCATTTAAATTTCTCTCTTTGTAAACTGCCAAAAGCTAACTGAAAGTAATGAATCTCTACATAATTGAAAAGTTTCTTGTTAGGTTCCAGGGATCCAAGGCCATAGAGAACTACTTGTAATTGTGAATGATGGGGTCTGTGCCTATCAACCTTTTTATTTGGGTAGCCATTTCTGGTTTCTGCATTTGTTTCCTAGCTTCCTTAAAAAACAAAGAGTTCTCTAACTTTTGTCGAGCGAACCGTGCTTTTCTCGTTAGTTCATGAACTTTTGTATGAATTTCTATGTCAGAAAAAACGTTCTCCATTGTTGTCAATTCACGCTAAACAATTGCCCTTCCAAACTGCTCAATGAATAGGAAGAAAATTGTACGATAATACGTCCAGAGATGGAAATATTTGACAGGTATATATATTTGTGGATAAAGGTGTGTCGATTAAATATAATAGTGCAACCCTGTTACTCTAAATTGCTTGCAATAAGATGATTCTTCTAATGTGCACCATAAATGTGTTCTCAATTAATGTAATTGGTCACAAACTTTCCATTCGGGAAGAGGAATAATCTGTGTGGTATACTTTGATTGTGCAGGATTTTCTATTGCTATTTATTTATTAAGGGCTTAGTTTAAATGTTTGGTTTTTAAAGTTTTTAAAGGTATATTTTTAGATAATTTTTATTGAAATTAGGTAAAAAATGATTGAAACTTCATATTTGATTTGAGTGATCAATTTTCACTGATTAAAAATTATTGGAACTTCAAATTTGAGTGATTGAGTTTGTAAAATTAAAGTATCTTATGAGTTTATTAGAGTGTTGAATCCATTAATACATTAAAAAAATACAATTTAAACAATAAAAAATAATGTTTTCACCAATATTTATTTAATAACATAAATTTATATAAAAATAAATAATATAAATATATTGACTAAAAAATATATAAAATATTTAAAAATAATATAGATTTACATGAAAATAATTGTTTTATATCTTATACAAAATATGAAAATAATTGTTTTATATCTTATACAAAATATTTACTTGTCTTATTGTGAATGCATTTGTGTATGGAAATCTACTAATATGAAGCAAGTATATTAATTCAAAACTAAAAATATAGTCGTTTAATGTGGATTTAAAGAAAAAAAAAATAGGATTCACATAAATCTTGATATATAAAAAGAAAATAGTGTAACTATGTTAATAAAAATTAAACATATAATGTATATTGACATAAGAAAGATATAAAGATATGATTCATAATAAATATTATTCTATTTATATTGAAATAAAAAAAGAAATAAGATATGTTTTATAATAAATGTTATTCATTCTGATTTAGTAAAAAGATATGAAGCTTATATCCTTTGTTGTCAATACTTTAACATCATTATGTTTGAGTATCATTATGCATTTATCACAGTTTTTTTAATTTAATATCATAATCAAAATAGCATACTATTTTATTTTTTATACGATATCATACTCAATAAATTTATTTTATTTAAAAATATTGTTTTATTTAAAGATATTGTTTTTTGTTATATATAATATAAAAAAAATAGATGATTGTTATTATAGATAATAAAATAAAGAAACYAACTAAAGTTTATTAGATTGATAAGTCAATTCATGCCCTTCAAGGGAGACTTCTAAGAAAGTTTTAATATTAATAAGCTAAAAGGCTACCAACAATTTTAGTGAAATAACCTTCTTGCATATCATATAAATCAATAATATTAGGTTCATCAAATATTTGAGCATATATGTATGTGGCCCTCCTAGACAACATACAATCATATAACAAACAATGTAAGGGTTAACACACACTCGATATATAATAATGTAAGGGTTAACTTACACCGATATATAATATATTGATGAGCGTCATCCATGTGATAAATAAGAATAAAATATAGAATTTATAATGGGGAAAGTTAGGAGATTTAATTTAAAAGACACATTATGTAATTATATAAATTTTAATTTAAAATTAGAATTGGAAGTTAAGATATTGGTTATATTGTAATTATAATGTGTATACAAATTTAAAATAAAAAACTATATTGAGATCAGCATGGAAGTATTATGGTAGTAACTAATATATAAAATTGCATGTCATATTAGTGAATCTAAGAAAACTTTGGGACGTGATAGTTATTGTAATGAAGATTTATGTGTTATATATATTTTGATTCTCAAAACTCACTCTCAATCTTTGTTTGTGGATATGGATTTTTAAGATTAATTTATACAATGATTTCAACATTACAATATGTGAATTTAAGCATGAAGATATTAAGTATATTCTTTAGGTGTATTGGTTTTAATGTTGAGTTATTATGTTCATTTTGAGATTGCATTGGTTTTAACATAAAAAATTATATGTTTTCTTATGATGCATTACTTTAGATATCAAATTATTAAATTCATTATTTACTTGCAATGATTTCAATGTAGAGTTAAAATGTTTCTTTTTCAATTACATCAATTTCATAATATAGTTATTAAGTTCTTTCTTGGAGGGGGTTCAATTATATTGGTCATTTTTTTGGGATAAGTGTTTGATGAGATATAGTTTTTGTGTGGACACGTGAGATCACTTTGCAATTGGAACCAACCTAAATCTATCATAGCCCTAGATTTATCAAGTGTCAAATAGGGTGAAATCTCTCAAGGTGCAAACCTTTTTCTTAATTTTTTTCACTATATAAAGTTACACCATAAGAAATTTGATATTTTTATATGCTTAAAATAAATTCAATGTTAAGATAAATCTAAGTTAATACCTATTATAACTCAAAAAATGATTCTTCTTCAACTACTCATCCATGATATCAAAGAAATATTTTACAAACATACATAACATTCCCTTCATCTCACATGCAATTATCTCATCATTTCCTACATTGGCTCATTAGATTTACTCATCTTCTTATCATAATAATGAGTATGTAAATACCTATACTAAAAACACTTGGTACAATTACTTTCATATGACTTTTATTCCTCTCAACTATAACACATTTCGATGGTTATCCTGCCACAAGCAAGATTTTTCAATAAGGTTATAATTCACCAATTGTGCCTTCTATCTTCTTGCATGGTCACAAAGTTACAAGTAGATTTTCATACAAGACAAAAAAACTATAAAGTACCCTCCTGCTCAAAACGGATTTAAATTCCCTCACCAAAAATAAAATTTAACACATAGCAACATGCACATAATTTAACATGCATCTCCCATCCATATGTTTTCTATTCATTTTATCTCAACAAAAATCGATCCCTAAGTTAAGGCTATGAGTCCACAACGAGTTATATACCTCTTGGCTATCCATCTCCACATTCAAGTGTCCAAAACCTAGGTCTAGAACTCCAAAAATAATTCCAATCCACTATCTCTCTTTCCCTTCAACCTAAACAACCCAAGGAATGAGATCCCCCTTACTTTCTATCTAGTCCCTGCCAATCTTTAGGCATCTAATTTCAAATCCAAAAATTACTTCCAAGGGACTTTAAACAATAAAACTTACGATTGTTATCACTCAATAATTTTACACTAAAATTATGACAGAAAATTATATCAGAAACATAAAGATAAGAGAGAAACAATATGTGCATAAGAGACACAAATTTATCTTCTGTAAACTTCTTCAAATAAAAAATTTATGAGGGAAACAACAACTCTCTCAACAAATTTACAAAATCAATAAATTTGAGGACAAAAACCAATCCTTTCAACAAAAATACAAATCAAAAAAATTTCCAGAAAATTTCCCCACTTGCAAACTTGCTTCAGCCAACCTATACACCCTTTTGAGGTCATTCATACGGATTGTATGGGATACTAACATCATCATGTACCGATTGCAACTTGCCCAGAAAAATCACACATGTAGCCTGCTTTTCTAGCCTCACATGTGTGGTATGATTTCTACCACATGTGCAACTTGTATGGATTGTTTTCTCCCACACATGTGGTCTGATTTCTCCCACACGTACGACTATACAACATGTTCACGCATGTGTCTTGATTCACATGTGCGGCGTGTAGCTTCCTCTCACATGTGCATATGTATTCTCTCTCTTCTCACACATGTGAGATCACATGTGTGGACTTTCTCCTTGGCTAAAAATAGAAAAAAACAAAATCTAAGAAACCCTAGGCCAGATTTTCCAAAATGAAGAATTTCATTGCTGAAATTTTCACCCCAATCTCCTTACAAGTGTCCACTCATTTATGCTACCTCCATAATGTCATAATGAGATGTCCTTCACATTGCCTCTCCTTTTATAGGAGTCTAATGAATGAGTTTAGGAAACTAGGGTTTTGTTCTCATCATTAATTCCTTTCTGTTTGCCACTCTTTAACTTTATTTGAGCCTCCTCCTGGATGTAATTGGTCCATAGTTTGTCAAACGATCATAACTTATATCATGCATATATACCCTACACAAATGGTTCCCAAGACCCAAGAAGACCATTCAATGCAACATATACCAACTCAGTGTCATCAACTACCTCACCAGTGGTTGCAAGTTGATCATGAATCTAAGTGATCCTCATGAGGTAGCTAACAAATTTCTCTAAACTGGACATCTCAATTTCTCTGAGTTGGTGCCTCAAGATAAACTTCCATCTTGCATGCTCACCTTGGTACAAACCCACCGAGGTTTATTTTCTCTACAAAGAAATCCATTCTCATAAATGCTACAAGGTTTATTTTCTCTATGTAACATCTTCTCTAAATTGATTAGCTAGGTCGTTTCTCTACATAACCTACACAAAAGAATCTAGATAATAATGTTATGGAAATTAATCATTGGTTCTCAATGTGCCAATAAATGTTAGGTATCTAACTCCATTGGAAATAAAGTACTTTGTTCTCAGAATTGATATGTGGGGATTTTGAGCTCAATGTAATTATAAGGGAAACTTCCCTGCTTTGTGTTCTTCAATATCATGTAAGAATGAGTTTATCGGTTGAATTTAAAAGGTTTACCAAGCTTTTGTTCTTAGTGTAACCTATATTTATAATAAAGACGTGGCTAAGATCAATGAACTTTATACTCGCATATATCCATCATCATAATCTAACTTGAAAGTTCACCAATCCATAATTCAATTATTTGCACTTCAGAATAGTTTTGTACCAAAGTGACATGATTTAAATGCTTCGCCAATGACACACAACTAGTCAACAAGCTGGTCAATCTACCTTCACATACAACCTAGGGTCATATTAAGGATGCTAGCAAAGGAAAAGAATGGAATGACACTAATTGATGCCCAATGTTAGTATTTATTCGATCATCCTGCTTGCAATTCAAGGAATAATTCCTTACTACTGTAGTCAACTATCCCAAAGGTTTCCAAGAGAGTCACACCTAGTCACAAGGATTCACAAGTAGCACTCTTGAACATCGATTTCAATCTTTAATCAACTACTCTTCAATGATCTCTAGCACATATCACTAGGTAAGTAAATAAGCTAATTGTACTCCAATCATAGTCAATTAACGCTACAATCAACTGATCCTTATTATGTAGAGGTTCCTTCCAACATGTAAATACATGAAGTAACCTAGTTCATAGGATTTCAATGGATCCAACGATATCAATTGATGGGCTCTATCAGTCCTTCAGAAATCAATAGATCTTCTTACACCTACCAATAGAGAAAAATGAGGTCATATAAGGGAATGCAATCAATCTCTTCAGCCGTTTTTTCCCATTTTACCAGTTCGAATTTACACTACAATGCATCAATGCATCTAACACCTAGTTATATTTACACTAGTTAAAAGTAACCTTGTGAGGTGATCAATCGACTAGTGGTCATTCCTTAAAAAACTGACTTCCAATGAATGTGTCTAGGGCATAGTTTGGAAATATTATGGGCTTAGATGATATAGTTTCATACATACATCACTCCATATGATAGTAAATCCATGTTCAACAAGTATGGAAGTCACACACCCCTTTCTCATATTTCTTTCATTTCCATCACATGCCTATCAACCAAATCTAACTCTATTGAGCAAATGATCCAAAAATTAGGACATCTTTTCTCCAATAAGACACATTAAAATATCTATATATTTCTACATAATATCTTCTCATTTCTAACTATATATTCCTATAGTATGAAAAATGATAGGTCGACCAGGTAGTGGAAATAGAACGATTCCATGAACTTGACCAAGAAAAGTAGAAGTTGATTAGAAGTTGATTAGGTAAGAATAAAATGTAATCTACGTCCATGTGGAAGGAGAAATATGCCCAAGTAGTTTCTTGATGACTTGAACACACATACACACACACACAAAATATAATTGTTGAATATAAGGGTTGAGAATAGAAACAAGAGAAGAAACTCTTTCATTAGTGTCTTTGATATAATAATTTAAGGTAAATAGCATGATGGAAAATATAAAGCTATTTTTTTTCTTTGTGTTGGGTATGTGTATATTATTTTCCTTGTTACGTGTTTCCCGAGGCAAAAAAACAGTTTTTGCCTGGGGAAACGTATCACATATTTAGGTGGTTTTTCGGCACATGGTTTTTTTCCAATGGTTTTCTATTTTTGGTTAAGGAATTAGGGTTGTTGACTAATCCAGGTCATTGGGTTAGGGTTTTGGATGTAGCTAGATCCTATATGTATATTGTATTGTAAACAATGTATCATGATGAATGAATATAGAATATGTTGGTTTTCCCGGTTTGGGTTTCCAGGGGAAAAATCTATGTGTAATGTTTGTATTTTCCATTGTATCTTTTATGTTCTTTTACTGAAAATATGTTTGGAGTAAATATTGTACAAGGTTAAAATCTACACTTCGATTGCACATGGAGAATGAAACTATCGAGCAAACACAGTGAAATCCACACTATAGAAAAAATCAATCACATAATACACACAATGGTTTTTACTCTCGAAACCCGAATGGAAAAATCAACTTCAAATGGTGGCTCAATTCTCATTTCGACATTCTTGGGTACATTGTATCACTCGGTTCTCTATGCATCTTCCTTTCTTGGCCAACAAAAAACCCTTTGAGAGTGAAAAAAAATGAAATAAATAGGGAGGTATGGGGCAATGCGAAGGCCAAAAAGAATGACGTTTCATGTCTCATTCCTCGACCTTTTTCTCTCCTCTCCTCAAGGAGGAAAGCTAAAATTAGTAGCACGATATCAAGGTGAAACAAGGATGACCCTTTTCTCTAGTCCATTATTTGGAATATTGATAGATTTGTGAAAATAAATTAGATAATGAAGAATGGGACAGGAATGATTAGTACAACAGGTTATGTAAAAAAATGAAGGTAATAGTTATAGATGTTTGGGATATGTTTGGGATAAATATTTAACGATCACATTTAATTGTGACAAAATGGACATTGTTCATTCTTAATATTATTTTTTCCTTAAATTTGTTTGTAGCTATAACGCAAACTCTTGTGTCGAGAAAACTAATGCCCTTTATTCTATAGGTAATAAAAGGAAAGTAAAATCAAGTACGGAGTTGGAAATTGAGAAAGATTATCTTTAAAAATTAATGCAAAACAATGATTTTGTATAGTTGTCATATTTGGGCTCTAGACTCCTCTAGATAATATTGAAAGAATGTTGAAAAAAAGTTCTAGAAAAAATTCTGAGTAAAGGAGTTGGGAGCTTTAAAATACAAACCCCTTACCCTATGATGTTACTAGAAAATGTATATTGTCTTTGCATTTTTCCTTTTTGTTACACCTATTATTCAAATAAAGTAGATGGAAAGGACATAACTAGAAATGAAAATAAAGATTGCATCTTAATATAAGTGTTGGTATTGACATGAATTAGATTAAAAGTTGGGAAATTGAAAAGGAAGGTTTGTGGTAAACCATTGACCATTACAAACTTGATAAGAAAATAATATCAAATGAATATGAAATGAACCTAAAAAATATTATTTAAAAAAAACAACAATACCTCCAAATGAAAATCTAAAATCTATATGTAGAAAAAAATTAACTTTCTTAATTTAAATTAAATTCTATCACTTAATATAGAAAAATTTGTTTAAATTAAATTCTATCTCTTAAATTAAATTCTGTCACTTATAATTTGTTTTCCTTGGAATCCCATCGACATTCACGAACTTGAAAGAAGAGGTCTGAGAGTTGTCAAGAAAACATATAAAGTGATGTGCAAGAAAACATATAAAGTGATGTGATAGCACACATAACATCCAAAACTATTAGCGTACAAAATTAAATTCTGTGGCCATTATAGTTTTCTACCATTTTCATCCAGCTGCCAATCTCAGGTTTTCAGTGGGGCGACCATAGAAAAGAATACAATCCTGCTGCCTATGAAGAGCTGTGCCAATTATTTTTCATGGATGGAACAACCTGAAAACAAATGAGTGAAATATATCAGCTTCTAACAATTATTTTTAGCAGTTTGCAAATTTATTAGTCTCTTGCTTGATCTTCTAATGCTTTGAGATTTCTTTTTATGACTATCATGCTTAGAATTAGTTTTGAAACACTACATTATATAGTTTGAGTGGACTTAATGGTTAAGAATATGGTTTCCTCCTGAAAAATCACAGATTCAAATCCAAAAGAAATAAAATATGTATATCTCAAATTTTACTATTTGGCCCTCCTTCCATATCTCCTTCAAACTATCCTGATATATTTACGCAATTTTGTAATTGGTTGTTGAAATATCTGCCAACGCTGATGATGACATATTCGATAAACCATTAATTATTATCATTTGTAATAAAACCATTACTCAGTGGCATACTGTTGATTTTCCAATTGGAAAATTGCCAGTTCCCCTACTAAAATCATATAACTATACGTTTCTTGAGAGTATAAAAGCCTTAACAAATCTCTAACGCATTTGAAAATGACATCAACGATAAACCATTAATTATTATCATCTGTAATTAAACCATTACTCAGTGGCATACTGTTGATTTTCCAATTGGAAAATTGCCAGTTCCCCTACTAAAATCATACAACTATACGGTTCTTGAGAGTATAAAAGCCTTAACAAATCTCTAACGCATTTGAAAATGAAAGTTGCATCTTCTGCACATTTCATCGGTTTTAGGTAAGGTTTTTAATTACGTTTACGACTGCCCAAAACAATGCAACAGTGTCACGATTGTGTTGGGATGATTACAGAAAGGTAAGGTTTTTAATTACGTTTACGACTAAACAAAGGAATGTGACGGTGATTTTTTGGGCTGCATATGATTTTCGAGACCATTTCTGCCATACGAAAAAAAAATTAGTAAATTTCAATTTTTTCCGAGATTTTCGATGAAAAAACTTTAAATGGTTGAGTAAATGAATCTCTTACGTGTAACTATAGCTCACGTAAGTATCCACTCGTGTAAAATTTATAAATGGACATTGATTTGGACTCAAATGCTTGGATTAAATGCATTGAGACACTTATATTTGGAACTTAGGAAGTGCCTTTAATGTAATTTTTAGTGAATTTCATGTCCCTTGAGGACCAGTGATCGTTTTGAGTTATTCTCCTTTGAGTTAAAGGGCTATTTAAAAGTTGGTTTTCATGGGTATCATGAAAGATAAATTATTTTTTATTTAATTTTTTTTTTTTAATTAATATGTTTTAATATAAAGTTGTTATTAATAAATGATATTAAGTTTATTGTTTATAAATTAAAATATTGTTAATAATGTAATAAACATGTCTTCAAGTGTAGGAATTTAGTCATGTTAAGGGTTGGTGTGGCTCAGGTCACTTACCATATGCATCGATACACTTAAAACATTAACGCACTAGTGTCTACATTGCACAATAGGCATCGGGTAAGTCCTAAAATATTGGAGCCCTAATGTGTTTCTACAAACTACAACTTAGTGCTTTAATAACAACAATGCACTAGTAGAATCTATGATAATGAGCATTGATGTGTTCTTGAACTTATAACCTCATTGCTCACATGTCAACCAAAGGAATGGGGTTGTCCAATAAATATGGGGCACCGGTCCTCTTATAAACATAAATGCACTAGTGCCTTAATAGGAATAAAGCACGAGAAAAATCAATGATAACATGCATCAGTGTGTTAAAAAACAAACAGGACCGATGCATGATGTCGAGAAAATGTATGATTGTCCATTACATTAAATAAAATGTATGATTGTCATAGAAACTTATTTCAAAAAATACGACAACTTGCATTGATATCCAAATATATTGATCATCATTCTTCGTTGGAACTATTGTCGGACGTGCTCGAGCTACTTCCATGACTTGGGTTATTTGGTCGAATTTTGTTGATTGGCTCAATTGTTTTCCTCTTCTTCAAATGATTCCATCTACAAAAATAAAAAGAAAGTGTAATGAGTGTATCTGCATTGTTGAGAATAATGAAAATTGAAATAAATAATATCCATGAATAGTAATTGAAAAGAGACATAACATAGCGAGAATCGAGTCTTGAATGATACATTTTTTTTCAAAACCAAATTGCATGCCTTTTGTCAAAAAATCTTATGTTGGCACATTTCCATAGTTTGTCTCCTAGAGTTTTAATATACCCCATAATAAATTATAGATTTAATATAAAAGATTTTTTTTGTTCCATTAATTACAAAATGAGATAACTAAAACAAAATAGATACTTACAAATCCCACAATTAATTTTTGATATGCCAACATATACTCACAACCCTTACTTAGCCCAATGTCAATCAATTCTTGCGATGACTCTTCTTTGTATGTTAGCACCTATTTGAAGACATTCAAGTATGGCTATTGTAAAACAACTTAAAATATACAAAAATTAAATCTTAAGTTAATGTTATAAGGAAATAACAATTACTCACAAACTTTTTAATCAACCCTTTTCTTCCTTATCGTCTTGTTTTATGTGTTGAAGGAGTTCCATTTTGTTTCAAGAAATTACTTGAAAATTAATAATTAATGCTAAATTATTTATTTGTGATTACCTAATAGACAAATTCAATGATTCCATACATTTGAAGCACGTTGTTGTTGAGATGGCTCCTCCTAGGATGCAATTATGTCCATTTCTTTTACCATCTCCTTGTACATTTCTTTCGACATTCCTACTGGCATATTTAAGATATCAGCTCATTGATCTTTTGGGATTTTCATAATCTTCCTAAAAAAGTAACATGACATTTAAATATCTCTATATTGATATATGAAAACTAAATATAAAAAGATTGATATTAATAAATTAGGAATGATTTGTAGTAATATATACATATTCTAGAAAAACATTTTTAGGAATATTAATTTTTGAATGATTATTTTTTGTTGTTGTATGTTTTTTCTATTGCAAGTATGACATGTTTCATTGACCATTTCTCTAGAAGCGCTTCATGTAGTTTAGAAATAACCTGCTTCTTCGAATCATTGTATTGATTTGTGTATTGTAAGTGGAAAGTACGTTTATATGTTCATTCCACTATATCCATCATAGTTTTGTAAATGTTTTCCCCCCTTTCATTAACTTCCAGCACTACTCTAGATGAGCTAAGGACCAATTCATCATCATTTACATATTATATCATTTTAATTTTCTTAGGATGACATTTTTTTTCTTCGTTGTTTGTCCGAGCTGTAGAACATTTTTTTTTTTTTAAGTAAGAAGTATTATATATTAAGAGCCTTCCAGAACCAAAGTAGAGTTTCAAAATACAGAAATAGCCATACTGTAATTACTGGACTGCCCCAACAGAGGGGAAACCAGTCCAGCCAGCAAAGGAGGCAAGCATAAGTAGTGTAATAAACTAAGAAAAATAGTCTCAGACAAACTGGTCACCAGTTAAAACTAAAAGAAGCTAACAAGACCACAAATACCACTATAGGCTTAGACATCTGGCGAATAACCTCGCCAGGTGGCGTGGAAGTCCTCGGTCGAATATTCCTCCTCAACATACGTCACTTGGTTCTCCCATTGCACTTCGAATTCCACATTGTTCGCGGTTTTATCGGCACCTGTCGTAGTATTCTACAGCGGTCACCTTGCCGAGTCCACCTCCACTGCCTTGGTCTCGTGCCCGGCCTGCTCCAGCCCCTTCTCTCCTGAGCGTTGCACCTTGACGTCTCCTCCACTGGTAGCTTCACAGGGTTCCTCCACTGAAGTTGCTCCTGTCGGGTCCGAGGGGAAAGCCTCGTGAAGCGAGGAAAGAAGCTGAAGAAGGACCGCTACCTTTTCGTCTGTGTCTTGCAGGCGAAATTGAAGGTCCTCCACCCCCTAGCAGATTTCAAATACCAAACCTTAAAGGATGGCCAAGCTTTCTCTGAGTTGCGCGCCATAGAAGGAGTCAGAGAACTGGTTCTTAGAGTTCCAAGGCTTACGAGGAGGAAGAGGCTCGCCTCCTATTTTCCTTAAAGAATCAAAGACTGGTATAGGGGCTGGCTCAACCGAAGGAGGGGAAAAAAGTGGACGCGAGGAGGAGCTCGGCATCCGGGGGATGATTTCTAGACAATTAAACTACGAAACAGGCGGAGCGGGAGAGGGAGAAATGATAGGCTCGGATTGGAGGGGAGGGGAGGAGATAATGGAGGGTGAGTCAGGAGGTGAGACAGAAGGCCAACGAGGTTTCCATGGAGAGCCCCTCCGTGGCCTCCCCCTTAGGCGCGACATAAGGTGCTTCTTATAATCGTTCAAAGAAACTAGGTGCACCAGGCAGAGGTAGAATGCCTAGAGGCAAGTAGGGGCTGCGGAGAGCATGAAAGTTCGAATAGGATCAGGCCATGGCAGCGAAGGGAGGATCCCTTCGGAATGCGAGCAGAGACGAGGGACACACACCATTAACCAAGCCATGAGATGATGCGCATAAGGAGAGGGAAGCTGCATAAATGAGCTTTCATGTCATAGTAAGAGAAATTTAATGCAGGAGTAGGGTGGCAGGCGGTGGCAGGAGCCCATCACATGGCTCCATGCCCCGGTGGCTGGTGCCTACCTCTGTTGTACGCCAAGTGTGCCGCACTAGCACCCCATCCGGGGTCCCAGCTGTAGAAAATTAAACATATGTGAATTAATAGATTGTTTTGAACATGTTATCTAATATTTTTAAGTAAAAAATTAATGAAAATTCAAAAAAAAAAACTCATATTGAATAGAACTTTTTCATTCACCTAGTTCATCACTTTGCAATTTTTCCATCAACCTTTTACGCTCGTCTACACTTAGATCACAAAGAATCTTATTGAGCTTCCTCATTTTATGGCTCTGCAGGAAACACAATTACCAATACATATTAGTCAAACTTACATATAGTTTAAACATATTAAATTTTTACGGAATTTACAAAGAACTTTCATTTTTAACATATTAATTTTGAATATAATTTACAAAGAAATTGCATTTTTTTTCCCTTTTTGGATGCATTATCTTTGTATCCATCAAAATTTTTGTTATTTGAATTATTCTCATACATTTTTTATCAATATACAACATTTACAATTCAATACAAAAGATATTAAATATATTTTATAAATAAATCACATAATTTTCACCAAAAAAAGTATCCCGATGCGGTGTATTAATATTAAAGCACTGGTGCCACGGATGGGGTGACACTTGTCCAAAATTGGAAACCTTTCACTCATGACAGCATGGTCCAATTAATACCCCTTACCTCCAGTCTCTTATCCAACCTACTCAACATGCCTAGCATTCAAGTCGCAGAGGTTTTAGTGTGTTGGTGCGGAAAAGGCGATTTAATGGAACTCATTGTGAACTAGCTATGGCTCACTAGAGAAGGTACGATGCAACTGGTTGGCATCACCTCCATATTCATGGTTCTCCTCTCTATCACCTCAAAGGTTTATATGAAGGTGAGGTCTCAYAGGACTTTTATGATTTCACATTTCGATTTGGCACTTTGTTCTCTGTCTGAGCCTCTTCTCCATACGCAGGCTCTCACTCCAAGGGCTTCCCTCTCCTAGATGATGTCCATTCTCTATATGTTCCTCAATTTTTACGTGCACACAGTTTTCTTCTCCATGGAACTGATAAATTGTTTGCTTCTTCGCCTCTCTCCTTGTCATGATTACACTATGTCAAGGGAGCAAGGAAATCACAAACAAGGGTCGACATACTATAGCTTCATAGCCTGCCACAATTTCCCAGACTTATCACTTCCCTCTAATCCATCTACGAGATATGTTAACCCCTCCCACTTAGAAAAGAATTGGCTTGCAGTTCCCCAGCCTCCTCTGGGCATTCTGGAGTCACCACCTCCCATTTTTGACCCCATGATCGACTCAAGTGACTGCCCAATTAAGGAATAAATTCCTCCAAGGGGGATGGAAACCACCAAAAAAATTGCAGATCACATCGGCAATGCCAACCCCTCGGCACATCCTACAATGGCTCAAGGTGGTTGTGTGATTGAGGAAAAAATTCCCCCCAGCTGGCTGAAAGAATGGCCAACAAGGAATGTCTCAGCTACAATAGAGGTATACCATTGGTTGGCCATGGAAGAGACTCCTCCGACTGAATTTGATGTAACAATATCATAGCATGAGGCAACATTCGTGAGCACATATCATGTTTTTCTCAACCCACATCATTTTTTGGAAGACCACCTTTAGTTGATCTTTGGATGCACAAGAACCTAGGGGACCAATTCCACAATCAGATCATCCTCAGCAGCCACACAGACCTCCTTTTAGATTCCCAATAAAGTGCACCTTCCCAGAAGCCATGTCTGACTTGCAACCAACCATTTTTCTTCACTTAAAGCCATTATGGAATCTCGGTTTCACTGCACCTTTAGTTTTTTAAGCATTTTATTTTCAGGTCTTGAAGAGAATCGATTATAGTCAATTTTTATTTTTGTTAAAACTTTGGTTTCATGCTATAGCCACGTCTCTATGTTTTGCAGGCTAGTTGTTCTATTGTTCTAGTTTTCCACACATCTGGAAGAACATGTGGCAGGCTTTGATCAATGTATTGACATGAAGACTCTATAAGAAAATACATTATTTTTTATTTACAAAAAAAATATGAAAGCACCGATGTGTTACATGTTATCAAATGCACCGCTATAAAAAAATATATATTTAAAAGAACAATAAATTAGAACCGTGTGTAATATGTCTTTAACAACACCAATGTGTTTAATTTTAAAAATGCACTGATAAAAAATATTTAAAAAAAAAGTAAATTACAACGATGCGATAAGTATCGTTAACAACACCACTCCAATTAAAAAAATGAAAAATAAAAAAATACCATAAACAAATAAATTTACACATCCATGAATGATTTTTTTTAATTAATTGTGGCATAGTCGGTGTGTTTGTATCTATAATCACACTGATGCATTATATTACATAAGACACATCGATTACCCAAAACTATTTAAAAAAAAATGTAACAGGGCCGAGAGGATTTGGATCTGATGCATCACATGTCAAACATCTTTTATATGCAAACATAAACCCATTAAACCTAAAAAACTAAAACGAAAATCTATAATTATGAAGTGATAGAGGGATTTAAACCCTAAGTGAAGTTTTGCAGTCACACAAACAACAAGAAGCAAGGGTTTAAGGTAAGTATGAATTTTTTTTTTTTGAATCACAAAACCCTTTGATTTATGATATTTTGAATAATTTTGTTGCTCCAAAAGAATTTTGAATGAATTACCATATCCTTCCAATTATGATCTTCTGAATAACTTTGCTTTGAGAAGTATTGATTTGTTGCTCCRCAATGCTCCCCTATATGTCTCTCTTGCAAATATGTACCCTGTAAAYTTTGGCAAAATAATAAAATAATGAATAGTTGAATACCATGAAAGAATTTATGAAAATTGTTTTAAATGAATCACCATAGTTACCTTCAAATTCTAATATTTTGAATAAATTATGTTGTTCTAAAGTATTACGTTGCTCCACGGTGCTCTCTGGTATGGCTCTCCTACAAATCTTTCCACTGTAATTTTTTGTAAAATAATGAAACAGTGAATAGGTTTTTACTATTTAAATGACTTTATGAAATCAGATTTTAAATTACTACTCATTTTTCAATTGTAAAAAAACAAAGTCACGCTTTTTTTTTATAAATTTGTTCAAAACTTTGGTACATGTATTACTTTAATGCATCGGTGTTGATATGTATATGATGCAGCAGTGCATTTTAAAGTTTTGGAGCACTCATATTGTATTATTATTATTATTATTGTTGTTGTTGTTGTTATTTAAATTCATGGGACCGGTGCGATGCGTATATAAACGCCCCCAATGCTTTACAATGTTATAGACTCCCTGGTGCATGTTTGTTACAATAACGACCATTATGTTTTCAAAGTTATCTAAATTTTTATTTGCACACAAAATAATATATTCATATTAAATTGTTTTTTATGATGCATCCACATGACTTGCAATACATCATAGTATACATTTTGCGCTTAAATTCGCCTTATTCTTAAAAATAATTTACGGTTGATTTTGCTCAAACGTAGGGAGAAAAGCTTACAATATCAAATCTCCAATTCTTCAAATTCTAGCTTGTTCCATATTTCTTAGAGTCCATCACAGAGTTTTCTCTTTCCATCTTGAGTAATTTCAAATTTTATTTATATTTTGATTATCTAATTGAATTTATTTTTGTTACTCATGTCAATATGAATAAAAATGTATCCAAATTTGTATGATCCTTATTCAGAATCAAGTTCAGATGCAGATAATATTCCAGTACCAGTTCAAAAGCATTGTAATCTCTTATCAATAGAAACATACTGCAAGCAGTTAGTAGATGAAAATGAACAACCACTTTACGCTGTCAATAGTAACATGTCATCTTCCATCCGCAATCCTAGGGACCAACGATGGTAATAATTGTTTTGTATTTAATGTGATTTGAAAAAACCAAGTCCATTGTGATTACTAATATCATCGATGTACTAATATTCAATACTTTTGAAATTAGGATTCTAGTGATGATGAGCGACCTACATATAATATTCTGTTGCACCCCACTACAATTTTAAATCAAGAGAAGGTTGCAATAAGAGAATAGCTTGGAGAGGAATCATACAAAGAATGGTTGAATCAACCACCTATTCAATTCCCACTACGTCTAGATTCACTAATTAGAAATGACTACAACAATAGTAGTTCTTTACAAGTTGGCAATGGAGTCAAAGAAATAGAGGTCGGTATGGATGATTATTTATGAGATACAACTTCCATGGAGACAATGTTGTTAGATGCATTCCATAACGATGGGCGAGCAGATGCTGCTCATATCACTGATACCTTATTTAAAAGTCTAAAATCTGCTTCCACCACCCCTCTCTTTGGACCTAGTTGGTCAAAGTATATCCAACCCGGGACAACAATGTTACTGTACAACTTGAAAGGAAAGTTTGGCATGTCAAACACATGTTTCTCCATAATATTGAGGTAATTTATCATCTTTAAGTCCCTTATAATTTGAGAAATATTGTCACACAATCAAATTAAAAACAATCGATTTTATGAACGTTAAGTAACATTGTACATTTCTATTGAAAACTAACATTAGGTTAATCATATGTGAGGTTCTTCCAAGTGATAATGTCTTTCCCGGTAGCTGTGAAAAGGCAAACAAAATGTTGAAAATTTTGGGTGTTGAGTACATATCATATCATGCATGTTTGAATGATAGTATTCTATATAGTGGAGAATATGCAGACAAAGAGATATGTCTGAAATGTGGGCATGATAAATATAATAAATCAAATAAAAAGGGTAAATCACATGGT
>SNQJ01S0067361.1:163725-188768 GCA_010110895.2 Picea sitchensis | reverse complement strand
GACGACTGATCATCCAAGCCCATATAGAGTTTCGTGGCTATAGAAAGGACACCAGGTAACTGTCACAAAACAATGTTTAGTTGAATTCAAGATAGGAGGATATAATGATAAGATCTTATGTGATGTCATTCCTATGGATGTTTTTCATCTATTACTGGGTATACCATGGCAATATGACAAAAATGTGATTCATGATGGGCGAATGAACACATACACCCTGGAGAAGAATGGGAGAACACACATGTTGCTTCCAATTAAGGATAAGGAGGTGAAGCCGGAAGTAAGCAACACTGTACTTCTCATGAGTGGGAAGGAAATTCTTACAGAAGTTAAGAAGAAGGAGGATCCAAAATTCTTTGTGGTCAGGAAACCGAAGATTGTTCTGACTAGCACAAGAGTGGATGATTTACTAGATGAAATTCAGGAACTGCTGGAAGAGTTCGCTGACATAATAGTGGACAAATTACCTCATTCGTTGCCACCGATCAGGAGTGTGAGTCATCATATTGATCTCATACCAGGAGCCAGTTTTCCAAACAAAGACACGTACAGATTGATGCCGCAAGAGAATGAAGAGGTTAAAAGGCAGGTCCAGGAGTTATTGGACAAAGGTTTGGTCAGGGAAATCTTGAGTCCATGTGCTATTCCAACAGTACTCAGTCCGAAGAAATATGGAGGCTGGAGGATGTGTACTAACTCAAGGGCGATTAATAAGATAACCATCAGGTACAGATTTCCATTGCCGAGGATGGATGATTTGATGGATTTCTTGAGTGGAGCAAAATATTTTTCAAAGATTGATTTGAAAAGCGAATATCACCAGATTTGCATGAGAGAAGGCGATGAATGGAAGACAACATTCAAAACAAACAAAGGGTTGTATGAATGGCTTGTTATGTTGTTTGGCTTAACAAATGCGCCAAGTACCTTCATGAGGTTGATGAACGAAGTTCTGAGGGAGTTCATTGGGAAGTTTGTCATTGTGTATTTGGATGACATACTGGTTTACAGTAAGACAGTGGCCAAGCACTTGAAGCATTTGGCTACAGTGATGCAGAGACTACAGCAGGAGAAGCTATTGATTAACATGAAGAAGTCCTCATTCATGAAGACAGAGCTCATTTACTTGGGGTTTGTTATTTCTCCAAATAAGTTGAGGATGGATCCAGAAAAGGTGGAAGTGATTAAGAATTGGCCATCACCGAAGAATATCTTTGAGGTGAGAAGTTTTCACGGACTGGCTAGTTTCTACTGAAAATTCATCAGAAATTTCAGTGGAATTAGTGCAGCAATGATGGATACAGTGAATAAGCGGCATAAGTCTTTTCACTGGACAGTAGAGGCTGAGAAAAGTTTTAATATGTTGAAGAGGAAGATTATAGAACAACCAGTTTTGGTGTTGCCGGATTTCCAAAAGACATTTCAGGTGAAATGCGATGCAAGTGGGTTTGCAATCGGGCAGTCTTAAGTCAAGAAGACAGGCCGATAGCGTACTTTAGCGAGAAGCTGAATGAGGCAAAATTGAAGTATTCCACATATGATAAGGAGTTCTATGCTATCATACATGCATTGAATAAATCGAGGCATTACTTGATCACGAAAGAATTTGTTTTGTACAGTGACAATCATGCACTGTAGTTTGCAACTCAAAAGGAGAAGTTGAATCAGAAACATGTAAAATGGGTTGAGTATATGCAAAATTTCATATTTGTGATTAAACATATTTCTGGTACTGCTAACAAAGTTGCTGATGCTTTGAGCAGGAAGTGTTTGCTATTGCAGGAGTTCTGAGTCAAGACGTTAGGTTTTGATGATCTTAGGGACATGTACGCAGATGATCAAGATTTTAAAGAAGCGTATGAAGTAGCTGAGAATATAGTTCTCAGAGACAGAAGCCAATGGGACGAATACATGATCCAGGAAGGATTGTTGTTTAAGGGCAATCAACTGTGTATTCCGAAATGCTCCATGAGGGAGAACTTGCTGAAGGAGAAACACAGTGGAGGATTGGCAGGACATTTTGGTCATGACAAGACATTCGCGAAGTTGAACGAGTCATATTTTTGGCTGGGAATGCGAGCAGACATCAAGAGATTTGTAGATAGATGCAGAATTTGCCAGCATTCAAAGGGAAGGAAGAAGAATGCAGGTTTTTATCAACCATTGCCCATACCAGAGAGACAGTGGGATGCGATTAGCATGGATTTTGTATTGGGGTTGCCAAGGACATAAAGAGGTTGTGATTCAATCTTTGTGGTGGCGGATAGATTTTCCAAAATGGCACACTTCATTCCATGTCAGAAGACCAGTGACGCAACTCACATTGCGAACCTGTTCTTCAAAGAGGTCATTCGACTTCATGGGTTGCCAAGAAGCATTATTTCGGATCGAGACACCAGATTCATAGGGCATTTTTGGAGGACCTTATGGAAGAAGCTGGGAACTAACTTGTTGTTTAGTTCGGCTTATCATCCTTAGACGGATGGATAGACAGAAGTGGTGAACAGAAGTCTGGGAGACTTGCTGAGAAGCTTGGTGACAGAGCACCATAGCCAGTGGGACCACATATTACCACAGGCATAATTTGCGTACAATGACTCAGTCAACAGGAGTACAGGGCAAAGTCCATTTCAGGTTATCTATGGGATGCAACCGAGAGGAATTTCTGAACTGAGGGATTCAGAACAGACTGCTACTAGGAGCGCTAGTGCAGAGGAATTTGCAGAAGCGATGAAATAACTTCATAGCCAGGTGAAGGAGCGACTGCTGAAATCAAGACAAGAATATAAACGCAGAGCAGATCAGCATAAGAGACAACTTCAGTTTGAATTTGGTGATCTGGTTCTGGCACATTTGAGAAAGGAAAGGTTCCCGAGGGGAACATACAATAAGCTGAAGATGAAGAAAATCAGGCCATGCAGGATCTTGAAGAAATTTGGGGACAATGCTTATGAGATTGAATTACCTGATGGGATCGGAATATCTCCGATATTCAATGTCTCAGATTTGTACCCATATAGAGCTGAAGAAACAGGGACTGAAGGTGAGCAACCAGTGATCCAGTGGACGAAACAGATGCCAGTTGCAGAGAAGCCGCAGATGGAGTGCATACTGGATAAGAGAGTGAGCAAGAGGACCAGGCGAAGGAAATACTTCGAGTATCTGGTTAAGTGGAGAAATCATCCAGTTGAAGATGCCAGCTGGGAGACTGAAGCAGAGATACAAAAGCATGGACATACCGTGCGGGAGATCATGGACAGGAGCCCATGAAAATTTTCAAGCGAGGGAATATGATGCAGGAGCATCTCCCACATCAAGCGAGCCAGCGCGGAAGCGGAGGACAGCTGGACAAGCCAGCACAAATCTTGAAATTACCTTGAAGTTGTTGCGCGATCTTAAATGAGCCATTAAGATGAAGCGCACTTGTATATTGTAATCGGACCTTGAGCCTTTAGCTCTCGTCCTTAGTAGGTAGAGGAATTTAAGATAGTTAATGCAGGTAGATAGAATTTAATTCTAGATTAGACTGTTCGAGAGCGCAAGAGGGAAACGGGATATAGAAACCCTCATTGTGTATTGTAGCATTATTGAAGCATTAGAGCAAGAGCATGCAGAGAGATGTGTAAGACCACCCATGTACATATATTTGAATTAATAGAAGAAAGCTTTGATTCAAATACATGGTTTTGTGTTTGTTCTTTGTGTACTGATGTTGAATTCTATACTCATGAATGCTTGCTTCCTATTATACATTTTCTTTATATACTGTGTATATGATTTCATGTTTAAATTGAAGTCTGAGAGGAAGAAGGAATGAGTTTCAATGGTTTCTGTATTTGAGCCAGAGAATTCCTGCAAGGAGTGTAGTTGAAGTGTCTGCAAGGAGTGCGTTGACAGAGGTTTCATATAGAGATCGCTTTTGTCCTCATTCATCCCAGAAGTATAGTTGGGGACAGGAGCCGTGCAAGGAGTGCGCAGGCTGAGTGAAGTTCAGGGATGCGAACCTGAGCGAGAATTGAAGAACTGCTGCCACAGGTGTGCACAGAGTCGAGTGACTTCAACACTTAGACGTGGTTGAAGGTTGCCGCAAGGAGTGCGTGCAAGAGTTTCTTGAAGGACTTGAAGGTCGTGGGAAAGCTCAGGAGGGATAGGCCTTCAAATTTGTTGAAGGACAACGCAGAGAAGTTGTTCCTTGAAGGTTGGCAAGAAGCATCGCAAGTTTGCACGCAGGTGGACGAGTTCCGAGGAGAAATACATAGTCATTTCATAGATTTCATCAGGAGGAAGGGACGGGCAGTATTCTCCGAGGAGGATTCACGACATCCCGTGAGCCGTTAGATCTCAAGAAGGTGCAGGGGAGATACTGCAGGTATTCTTGAGAGGTTTAAAGCTCAGGAGGGGCAGAGCCATTGATCCGAGCCACAAGGGCTGTCGGATTCGCACGTGGTTTCGTATATCGGGGTTTCGTAGGTTGAACTCCGTAAACATCACAATGGGAATCGTGATATTGCGATACGCGATATCCCGATGGTTACAAGAATAGTGTGGGACCACCGCAGAGTCGGTAGGTGGACAGGTGGCACATCTCATTGGGAATTCGCAGCGAAAAGTCCTGAAACAATTGTATTAGGATTCGCAATACTGCGAACTCCGAAATCCTGACGGAGGTGACGGGCGTTGAAAAGTCAACCCATGAGTGCATCAGAGGTTCGACGTATCGGGGTTCGGGAGTTGGAGAGACAAGGCGTTCGATATCGCGAGTTCCGAAATCGCAATAGGAGAAGTTCCAACAGGGTAAAGGAAAGGGTCAACGTTGACTTATATCGGGTTTCAGGGATTCATGGAACCAACGCTCGACCATTGGATTCGCAGAGTTGCGAAGTCCGATCTCCCGATTTGCAAAGAAGGGGGGGATCCCACGAGGATTGCTATGGGTGCAGATTTCTCGATAGGGAAATCGAGGAACGTTAAAGTTCTTCGGGCCGTGTTAAAAGGATTATCCTGTGAGCGGGCGTGTAAGTGAGCGCGTGCCTGCATCACATTGTCAACATCATCAGGCGCACCATGTCAAGGCCATGCCACATACAATCAGATTTCCATGTACGAAGATATTCACTGTAAGTAGTTTTGCAAGATATGACATTTCCTTGATGATGTCGATTAAGACACAAATGAGGTATAAAACATTTATCTTTGGTATGATTCTGAGCAAATAATTTAGTGCCCAGTTCTAAACAAGATATCTAAGGCTGAAAATGGTCAAGACTAGGAATTTCACTAGGTGCCCCAGAAAATGCCCTAGTCCTAGATTAAAAATCATCATGTTAACCCTAATTGGTTATAAATTGGGAAGAAAATATGATCCCTGCATCATATATTCCTTTGGATTATCTATTGAAGCCATGACTTCCAATATGGCCTCTTCTGAACGAAACTTGAAATTGAGGAAATCATGTAAACATAGATAGTCAACATCCCTTGTGGAAAAAGGAGGTTGATCATAATCCATACGAATATGGATCTTTTGACCAGTGTCAGATGATGTTTATTTTTTTTTTCATGAGGACATATTGACCACTGTGAGCATCATGCTTGCTCCATAAGACTCTACTTCGTTAGGATGAGGTACCACTAGAGGATCAAAATTTCCAAGTGATATACTGATAATACACGAGATCATATTAATAGGAGGCACATTTGGGGAAGGAGGTAGACAAGGAAGGGTAAATGTACCCATCAAGGAGGAGTCTTTGAACATCCCTACACCAACACTAATATATGTGCTCTTGGAGTCACCTAAAAAGGGTACATTGGAACCTACTTTAGTCCCAAGGTTAGGTATGCAGAATGCAAGCTAGTCAATGGTTATGATATTTCCTTGATGAGGAAAGAAAAGGATAAAAAATACTAATGATATGATAGTTGTGATCTCATAGAACAACGTACATCCTATTAGAAGGTTATAATCTAAAGGAAAAACCAAGGATGAAACATAACATGTAGTACACTTTTTATCATCAATCTTTCCATCTCATTTAAAATTAGTGAAACCAACCAACAAAGGCATTCACAATGAACTATAATGTATCCCAAAATGAACTATACCATATAAATATCGAAGCATCCTTTTTGTTTCTTTCCATTTTCTCTCATGGGGTGTTTGCATATATTGGGAAACAAGACCAATAGAAAAGAAAACATCAGGATAAATATGAGTCAAATGAAAAAGGCTATCAACTAACTAATGGTAGAAAGTGGCATATAATTTGGCTATAGTACATGTGACATAAAATTTTACTCCAAACTAGAAGGGAGACAAAGTTGGTTCACAATATTCCACAAGAAAGTGGAGAAGAAGGTCACATGCATACTTAGACTGGGAAAGAAAAATTCCTTCCTTGGTTTGCAATACCTGGAGGCCAAGGAAATAATGTAAATAGCATAAGTCTATCCTTTTAAATTTATTCTTAATGATATATTTCACATGGGTTAAGAGTTTAGGGTCACTATGAATGAAGACAAGGTCATTAACATAAAGAAAAATTATTATAAGATGGAATCATTCTTTCTTGTTATAAACATTGGGGTCAAAAATACATCTAGAAAATATGACATCAAGAAGAAAGGTAATGATTTTAGTGTTGAAGTTTGAGTAGCTTTGGAAGATATTCATATTGTATCATATTGTATTAGACCAAGAAAAAACCCTAAAATAATAATATTATGTTATATTTGTAAATTCTACCCTATTGTTCTTTTGTAAAAGTTGGCCCTATTGTGCCTTGGAAAAATTCAATTGTAAAATAGAAAGGGTAAATCGTACAAGTCGGTTGTGACCTATTTCTGGGTGGCTCAACTTGTATTTATAAGAGGCTAGGAACATCACTTGCAGAACACACACAATAAGATCTCTCACAAAAGAAAAAGTGCACAAGTCCGAGGAGGAGACACAACTACAAAGGAAGGGTGTTCTGGTGAAGGGTTTTGGTTATTTGTTGGAGGACTATCTTGGTCTAGTGGTGCGCTACCCTATTATGGTTAGGGTTTCTGGTTTATCTTGTGTTTAGTGAGATCTTTCTTGAGAGATACATTGTACTCGTTGACAAATCTATATTGAATAATATTTTTTGGGTTTTCTCCCCCACGAAGGTTTCCTAGGATAAATAATTTGTATATTTTGGATGTCTTTCTTTTAGTGATCCTTATGCATGCAATTATTGTTTTAACAACTTAAACTTAAAGAACAGTAAATACACTTAACTACTTATGATAAATTTTAACATGGTATTAGAGAGGGCCTGAAAGAATCCATTTTCATAGTATAGAATGATTCACTGGGGAAAAAAAGACCATAGGAAGACTCTTCTAACCCTAGTGCATCTTTCCTTGGGTTTCTATTTTCAGTTTGACGAAGATTTGAAAAATGCAACTGCTGGTAACTACAAAAAACCCTAGAAGATGATTTCTCCTACATTATGGAGGACGCTAGTCAAAGTAAAGTTACCAAGGAGCTCACCTAATGAGGGCGCACCTTTCCCTTAGAGCAGAATTCCAAAATTCACATTTTGAAAAATTAGGGCTTCCTCATAAACCCTAGCTCAAGATGACTTGGCAGCTACATATTGAAGTTGGAGTAGTTCACCTTCGCATAGCACACTCTTTGGTAAGTTCAAAACCTTTCTTTGAAAAGTTTTCATTTTTATTATTGTATTATAGAAGATGGAACCCAATACCAATCATGGTGAGAAGATTGAGGGTGTTGATAACTTTCGAGCATGGAAGTATAGAGTGATGTTGATTCTAGAAGAGAATGACCTAGAATATTTCTTCAAGGAAGAATTTCCAGAACCAAACGAAGACGAGTCCAAGGAAAAGAACAAAAAGAACCTAGTTAAGGCAAAGAAAACCATTATTGATTCTATCAAGGATCATTTGATCCATCATGTCTCATCATTCATAAAGACCAAGAAAATGATCGATTCCTTATCCTGATTGTATGAAGGAAAGAATATCAATCGAAAGATGACCTTCAGGACACAACTCAAGAATGTGAAGATGCAGAGTTCATTAACTAGCCAATCCTTATTCACCAGGGTGTCTCAAATAAAAGAGAAACTTGAAGCCATTGGAGACACAATCGAAGAAGTTGAATTAGTGATGAATACCTTGAATTCTCTCCCCAAATATTGGGAATAATTCATTCATGGAATATGTTCAAGAATAAGGCTAACAAGTTTTAGTGGACTATGGGAGGATTACGCTCAGGAAGAAGCTAGATTGACAACAAGAGAAGAGAAACTATCTGATGAAGAAAATCAAGACCTAGAAGCTCATGTAGGAAAAGGAAAGAGAAAGAAAGAAGTTCACTCACACAAGAAACATCATGGATTACAAAAGACTCAAAAGTTTAAGAAGGATTTATTAAATTACAGATGCTACATCTATCAAAATACGGGACACATTGCAATAAATTCTCCCAACTCTAAAGGTCATGCCAGAAAAGGAAACTATAAAAGACATCATCCTCATGCCGCAGAAGATGATGAACTTGGTCAAGAGAGAACCAAAGAAGAAGACTCAAGATAAGAATATGTATTTATTTAATCTCTTACAGGTACAGACACTCATGGAAGTGACACATGGCTTATTGATAATGTTTCTTCTAAGCATATGACAGATTACAATGATTATTTCTCATAATTAGTTTAGAAGGATTCGCCACGCAAGGTGAAGCTCGGTGATGACTATCAATATCCCATTAAAGGGGTAGGGGACGCATCCTACAAAATAGATTCTGGAAAAACTATGAAGATGAAGGATTTTTTATATGTGCTTGGTTTGAAGAAGAATATCCTTTCTATCTCGGATTTGGATGAGAAAGGATTCATAGTTGCTTTCATTGATGATGAAGTTATCATGTGGCCAAAAGGAAAATCTATTGATGATGATGTAGTGATTGGTTTTCAAGAAGGAGGCCTATAAAATTTAAAGGGACATTCAATTTCAACATTAGTACACACTAAAATCACTCCAAGTGAGCTATGGCATAGAATATTTTCTCACATACATTACAAATCCCTATCGATTGTGAGAAAGATGGTGACAAGTTTTCCAAAACTCGATGTAAATCATGAAGGCATATGAAAGGGATGCGCACAAGGAAATCACATGAAGAAACTATTCCCAAGTAGTGACAACAAAGATGAAGGAGCCTTGGACATCATACATTTAGACATGTGTGGACTGATGTCAACCACTTCATTTAGCGGGTATGTATACAATGTTTCATTTATTGATGATTTCTCACGTAAAACTTGGATTTACTTTTTGAAATATAAAAGTGAAGTATTCAACATGTTCAAAGAATTGAAGGCACTTGTTGAAAACCTATGTGAAAATAAAATAAAGATATTGAGTTCATATAATGGAGGAGAATTCACATTAGATGAATTCAAGGAATTCTGTAAGGAAGTTGGGATTAAGAGGGAGCTCTCTACTCCCTACAATTCAGGAAAATGGCATGTAGAAATAAATAACCATACAATCATGGAAGAAGTAAAGTCCATGATTCATGATCAATACTTACCGATGCATCTGTGGTTAGAAGCAATATAGACCGTAGTATATGTACAGAACAAAAGTCCCCACTGTGTGCTTGGGAAAAAAACACCAAAATAAATGTTTACAGGTGAAAACCCAGAGGTTAGCCACCTGAGGATATTTGGTTGTCCAGTGTATGTACATGTTCCCAAGGACAAGAGATCGAATTTGGACCCTTCAAGAAAGAAGTGTATGTTTTTTGGATACAGTGAGACATCGAAGACATACATAGTTTACATCCCTGGCCACCGATAGATTGATACTAACAGAGATGTCATCTTTGATGAGGATGTAGCTTTCAGAGATCGAGACAAACTCATTCAGATTCCAGATTCATGATGAGGAACCTTAAGCTCCTAGAGTTACAAATACAGATGCAGGTGATGAGGTTGTACTAGAAGATCATGATATGTAAGAACCACAGAGCCCTACAGATTCATATCGAGAGATGAATACTAAGAAGAGAAGAACATCTTGGGCTTGATAAATTATTTAGGATGCAGAGAAGTATGGTGATCTAGATGGATCCTTAAGAGAAAGAAGGATACCATGACCATACTCTCGCTACATGGCATTATTGAGTGACATGATTGATGCTAATCCTACTAGTTATGAAGAGGATGCAGAAAACAAATAATGGAATGATGGCATGGTTGAAGAGTATCATTCCATTGTAAATAATGATGTTTGGGATGTGGTTCTGAGGCTAAAAGAGTAGACAGTGGTAAGTTCCAAGTGTATTTACAAGACAAAGCATTCAATAGATGGAAGTACTGATAAGTACAAGGCAAGGTTCGTGGCACAGTGTTTCTCCTAGAAAGAAGGAATAGATTATGAGGAGACATTTTCCCTTGTGGTGAAATACACTTTGATTAGAGCCATACTTGCGATAGTTGTAGTGATGAAGTAGAAGGTACAACAGATGGATGTGAAGAAAACTTTTGTAAATGGTGTAATAGAAGAGGAAGTGTATGTGGAGTAGACACAAGGTTTCAAGACACATAACAGTCAGACACATGTGTGCAGATTGAAGAAATTCTTGTATGGATTAAAGAAAGCACCAGGGCATGGTACGGTAGAATTGACAGTTTCCCAATGAGCTTGGGATTTACCAAGAATAAAGTGGATACCAACCTGTACTTCAAGTTTGTAGATGGTGGACCAATGATATTACTATTGTATGTGGATGACCCGTTTCTAACAGGAGATGAGAAGATCGTCATTGAAAGTAAGGGGAGTATTTCTATAGAGTTCAAGATGAAAGACATGTGTATGATGCATTACTTCTTAGGTCTAGAGGTATGGCATAAACCAAGTGAGATTTTCCTTAACCAAGGAAAATATGTTGTAGAGATTTTGAAGAGATTTAGAATAATGGATTGTAATGCCATGCCTACACCGATGGTGACGAATATGAATTTATTGAGTGATACATCTTTAGATACAGTGGATTCCACCATGTATAGAAATATGATTGATTTGTTGATGTACTTAATGAACTCGAGGCTAGATATATGTTTTTCAGTAAACACATTGAGTCAGTATATGATGGAGACAAAAAGTTTTCACTTGGTTGCAGCAAAACATGTGATGAGATTCCTAAAACATACAATTGATTATGGAATCAGATATGCTTCAGATCATGAGATAATCCTACAAGGCTTTACTGATTAAAATTGGGTCGGTAGTGTTGCAGACCGGAAGAGTACATATGGATGTTGCTTCAATTTGGGATCAGATATGATCTCTTGGTTTAGAAGGAAGCAGATGAACGTGGTTCTCAATACAACTGAGGGAGAGTACATAGAAACATGTTTAGCTAGTAGCGAAGCGGTGTGGATTCAGAAGATGCTTGCAGGATTGTTTGATCTCGATTTAGAGGAAACTTTTACCTAGTTTGACAACTAGAGTTGTGTGATGCTGTGAAAGAACCCAATGTTTCATTACAAGTCCAGGAATATAGAGATCAGGTACCATTACATCAAATATATGGTACATAAGGGAGCAGTGAAGCTCCAGTATGTCGCTATAGATGAGCAGATAACAGACATGTTGAACAAGCCTCTATCGAGAGTGAAGTTTGTGTACTTCAGGTAAGAGGGAGTGATGAGTTATAGATGTGCTTCCAAGGTGACAACATCAACATGTGGTAATGGGTAGTCATTCATGGGCACATTACTGACTGTGCCACCAGTCAACATGACCTCATACAAGGTCAGTAGATTACAAGCCTTCGGGGCTGACTAGTTACCTAGATTTTGAAGCTAGTGGGCCAACTTGTGTGGTTGGAAGTGTTTCATATCCTTGGGCTAGATGGTTAGTGTGTGCGAACTACATTGCCTAATACTTTTGATTAGATGCCTAGTCATTGTGGATTAGTTACCTGGTGTGTCAACCAGAGGTTACTAGTTCTTTATGAACTAGATGTTAGATTTTGTGTGATTTGGCGAGTTACTAGTTCTTTATGAACTAGATGTCAGATTCTATGTGAGATGACGAGTTACTATTTATTTATGAACTAGATGCTAGATTCTATGTGAGTTGGAGAGTTACTATTTCTTTATGAACTAGATGTTATATTCTGCGTGAGGTGACAAGTTACTAGTTCTGTATGAACTAGATGCCATATTGTGTGTGAGTTGGGGAGTTAAAGCTCCGTGATGACATAAATATCAGATGGATGATGAGACCCTGGATGCATGACATGGTTACAATACTTCTTCAATATAGATTCATGGGAAGTCAACAAGTCAATGGTCAAGTGTACAGAAGCGCATAAGCAATAATGATGATCATGCTAGAAGAATACCTTCCTTGCTAAGAGGGAGTGTTTAAGTTTGAGCAGATTCATAAGATATTCTTATTGTATCATATTTTATTAGACCAAGAAAACAACTTAAAAGAATAATATTATGTTATATTTGTAAAGTCGACCCTATTGTTCTTTTGTAAAAGTCATCCCTATTGTGCCTTAGCAAAAGTCAATTGTAAAATAGAGAGGGTAAAGTGTACAAGTCGGCCCTGACCTATTTCTAGGTGGCTGAAATTGTATTTATAAGAGGCAAGGCACCTCACTTGCAGAACACACACAAAAATCTCACTCACAAGTAAAAGTGCACAAGTTTGAGGAGGAGATGCAACTACAGAGGAAGGGTGTTCTAGTGAAGGGTTTTGGTTATCTGTTGGAGGACTATCTTGGTCTAGTTGTGCGCTACCCTATTATGGTTAGGGTTTCTGGTTTATCTTCTATTTGGTGAGATATCTCTTGAGAGAGACATTGTACTTGTTGATGAATCTATATTGAAGAAGATTTTTTGGGTTTTCTCCCCCACGAGGGTTTCCCAGGATAAATCTTGTGTATATTTTGGATGTCTTTCTTTCAATGATCCTTATGCATGTAGTTATTGTTTTAATAGATTAAAGTTAAAGAACACTAAATACACTTAACTGATTAAAAGAAATTTTAACATTTAGCATACCAAGCTTGACAACCTTGATTAATACCATAGAGAAATTTCTCAAGTTAGCATACAAAGATAGTTTCATTATGAACATAACTAAGAGGTTGTTCCATATATATTTCTTCTTTTAAATCCCTATCAAAGAAGACATATTTAGTATCCATCTAATGGTCATCCCACATATATGATTAAGCAAGGGATAGAATAAGGTAGATGTTGTACTTGCAAAAACCTCCCTTTTATTTTTGTTAGAAATAAAAGGGTCCCCATTTAAAATTTTGATTTTATTATTTAATTTTAATTTTGAGTTTTATATTGCAAGTATATTTATTTCCATTCTGATTTTATCTTAATTAATGTGAAACATGTAGTGGCATGTCATGTGTCATCTTATTGGTCATGTTTTACATGGAATTCCCAAGGCATTGTATTTGACATATGACGTGTCATGTCCACAATCTATCCTCTCTATCAGCAAGGTACATGTGATATTTTTTTGGGTGTCTAACTTGGTGCTTACATGGAATCCTTTGAAACATGTCCAACAGGGCATAGAGATCTGACCTTTCTTTTAATGGGCACCTTTGTGAAAGTCCCAGATATCTGGAATCCAAAAGTATGGAAGATTCAATAATGCACTTTTTTTCTAAATCTCAGGTTCTGGATCTATTCCTTTACGATATCCAACATACAAGTTCCACGTGTCCACCCAGTAATACTTCATGCAATGCCTATGAGTTGGAAAAGTCATTCTCTCCCTACGTAGCTTCAAACCTGTCACGATGACCTTCCCTATCTAACACAACATCCGGAAATATGAACATCCATAGTTTCTTATAGCATGCATTTTCAAAAATTCCAGATCCTAGATGTGGAACCACGATCTCCCCGCTACTGAAACCTTGACCTCCAATTACCGATTGGTTGCTCGCCACTTGTCTTATCCAGATTCATGTGGTCTCTTTTTTATTCTAATATGTCCACCTGATATTTCATCCAGTTAACCATGATGTGGTATGCTACGCATCATTTTGGCTATCTATCATATAGCGTATCTATCCTACGTGGCCTCAAACGTGTCCTTTGATAGGTCATATCTTATGTGGAATCCTGATCCAGATTTCCTCTTATATATCATTTCTTAGTAATATCATATCTTGTATATGGAACCTTGAGTTATTTAGGTTGGAACCCCAAGCTGACATGTCTCAAATTGAGCCTGCCATCTATCCTTTTGGTAATCGTGACGTGCCTTATCTGCAAACTTGACATGCAACCCTAATATGACATGGATTTCGATGTGTAATTTGACCTATCCTGTCCCACGAGGAATTTGGATCCGACTCTTTCTTTATGTCTCACTTTTCAAAAATCCTAGATTTTGGATATCTGAATCATCGTCAACTATGCGATCTGTATTTCTTTGGAGCATTCGGAAATTGAAATTTTAAAAGTACCCAGATATTTGGATATCTAGAATCTAGATTTTCTCTGTTCATGCAATTTTCAGAAATCCTGGATCCCAGATGATCACTTCCTCTACCATGTCACCTCTTAGTCATACGCCAACTCACCTCCACATTAGATCTAGTTTTGAAAATGGTCAGGGGTTGTTCTACTTATATTCTACGTGTCACGGGATGTGCCATGTCCTAGGTGGAATTCAAATCTGGGTTTTATTTTTGTTGAAGTTTTTCTACCCTCTGGATCTTGAATATGATACATGTCAGGTGCTAAAAGGTTATAATGTGTGCCATGGTCCATACCACCAATGAATTCGCACAAAAATTACAAGGGAAAGATTAAAAAATATAAATCCTTCATAATTAAATCCTTTGGTGCATGTGGTATAATTCCTCGAGCTCGTAGATCGATGGTTGAGACTCCCTCGAGAGCACAATCAATGGTTGTTGGCCGAAATTTTCTACAAAATTTAACATAGGCATCTTATGGCAAAATAAGGAAAATGAAAGCTCAGAACACGAGGAATAATCTGATGAGGGTTTTTTGAACCTAATTTACTTTTAAAGGATTAAATTTTAACAACTACTAACATCTTTTCCTTTTTTAAATTCATGTATTTTCATCATTTTCATTTGATTCTATTTATGTTTTGGCAGGATGGTAGATGAGAGATAGAGCCATATCTCTTATTAGAACATGAATTTTGGAGGTGGACAAAATTGAAGGATTTGTTACGCCAAATAAGGAAAACGAGACCTCGTTGGGAAGCTCGGAACATGAGGAATAATCTATTAAGGGTTTTTTTTAACCTAATTGATTTTTATATGATTAAATTTTAACAACTATTAACATCTTTTCCTTTTGCAAAATTCATGTGTTTTCATCATTTTCATTTTATTTATGTTTTGGCAGGATGGTAGAGGAGAGGTAGCGCCATATCTTTGAGTAGGAACATGATTTGTGGAGGTGAAAATAATTGAAGGATATGTTAACATCTAATTTTGTTGTGGACGAAACTTATATGATCAAAGAGAGTCAACATAAAGTAGATTATTCTTTTGTAACATAATTGTAACCAATTTCCTTCTTTGGGGGCATTAAGTGTAAGAATATGATTAGCTCAAATTCTTAAGCAAAAGAGGTTATAAAAGGAGAAATTTTTTATCTGGAAAGGGGATTGGAAAACTCTCATTTAAGACTTCTATATTATTATCAGTTTTAATAAGAAATTGAAGGCTTGAATCATTTGGAGAAAGTTTTTCAATTGAATGCTTAAGTTGTGTTGTGAGTTATGCAATTTTAGCATTTGATTTATTTCATGTAATTTTTTTTTTTTGAAATGTAAATTCTTCAATTGATAAAATTAGATATAAGAATGTATGTGTTGTTTTCAAAAAAAATATTATTTGAAACGTTACATGTATTTGTGCTTAAACTTTACTGGGAACTCTTTCATTAATCAGTAATTTATTGTTTAATATTCTATTAGATTTTAATTACACCAACTCTTAGCTAAGATAATTAGGATTTAACTTCTTTAATGTTTTAGTAATAGTTTCATAGATATTATTGTTAGATTTACATTTAATTTTATTTTGAAAATTGCATCAAATCATTAAAATTAGATTGATTTTTCCATTAAGGTGGCAAGTGGTCCCACATTTTGGAGGCGATATCCATCCCAAATGAGAACAAATCTAATTGGGATCTGCAATTGAGTGATTGTCCATCACTGTTGGTTGTAGGAATTTTTCCAATCGTCAACAATTTTGGCACTAGAAGGATGGTTGAGTGATATGCATGGTTGGTAGAGCACCTCGCATTACTAATCCATCCCAATCATCTCATACCAAATCACCTCCGTGGAGGATACAAAAATATAACGGTGGATTTTCATATCCTAAACAAATAATTGTGTCCAATTCACGTATTCCTTTTGAAAATACACTAGAGTTAGAATCCCAAAGCAACCTTGTTTCATCATAAGATACTGAGCCTTTAAATTTTGCAATTTCTGAAGAGCTTATGTTGATTAATCCTCAGTTGCAATTGTGTAGAGTCTTGAAGAGAGAACAAAGCAATGAAATTGGTCAACCACCTATTGAATTTACAATTCCTGTAAAAAGCAGACAACCTAAGAAAGAAAAAACCTAATTCCCTTGCTCAACTTTCAAACATTTTAAGGGGAATACAAGATCCCTACAACTCACAAATTTATTCTCAATCAAGATATATAACCAATTTGAGTGAATTTTAAGCTACATTCATGAAGAAATATGGTGAGGATAAAATCCCAACAACATTAGTGTTAGAATTGTCAAGAATCAGAAGGAATCCTAAAGAAAAAATCAAAGATTTTTAACACTAATGAATAAAATTCCTAAAGATTCTAGGCATGTCAACAATGTAATCATTGAATTTTATACTACATCTCTATCCTCTTCAATTTCCATCTTTGTTAAAAGAGATGTGAAAACCACATTAGCTGATACTTTTGAAGAAACATTAGATGTGAAAAAATAAATGATGAGCATTGCATGAAAGTCAACAATAGAAGAAAAGAGAACTTTTCCATTTGATAAGAAACAAACTATAATCAAAACCACTAATGAAAAGAAAGATAAAGAAATTGTAGACATGGATAGTCTTCAAAGAATAATTAAAAAAAATCTCAAATGAAATTTTAGATCTAAATAAAAGTTCATATGAAGGCTCATCCTATAGAAGGCCATGGAGACCTCCTTTCAGGAGAAAACCTCCACTTCCCAATAGTCAGAACATTTTTCCTAAAGGAATACATCTTGAGGAATTTTCTCAATATCTTTATTTTCGAGCTCATAATGAAAATCATTCAAAGAATAAATTTTCAACATTTATAAATATGTTTAAAGTTCACATCAATGGAAGAATATAATCCATATTAATTAAGACTCAAAGTTACAAGATCCAATTGAAATCAACCCCGATGTAATTCTTTGTGGAGTTTTATTCATGAAATATGTTCTTCATTAGAAAATCTCTTATATTCAGATATACGGATGTAAATAATCCATGATCATATAAGAAAATTATTCTGAATAATAAAAGAAGAACACTGAAGACTCAACCCCATGATTGGCTCAAAAATATAAACATGAAGCCATAAGAAATTAGTGTAGAAGAAGAAAAAGAGTGGAAAAGATAGAGATTTCTCTTCATTGATTATAATCTTTCGTGCATATGATGTTTATACTTTCTTCTTCTRATCTTCTACCCCTATCCTTCTCAGTAATTCTATTATGAAACCATTGATGAAACCCTTCTCCTCTTTTTAAAATTAGATCTTCYCACTACTTTAGTAGTTAGGGATTCTCCCTTCTTGAATTTCCCGTACAATATTCTTCTTGAAATATTCACTTTAATTAATGTCTCATTAGAGATTTTTTAATGATATCACATAATTAACATCCACATATTTCAAATGGGTCCCTTTCCCTTTTTAATAAAAGTTTTAAAATAGACTTTTATTTCCAAAATTTAATTAATTTCCCTTTTAAAGAGGGGGACTGTGTTTTAATTTTATGGACGTGATAATCAAATTTTCAACCATATAAATAACTTCAGATATGATATTCATCATCTTGTCTTTCCAACTATATAAATTTTGTCGAAATATGACTCCCGGATCTCAAGATATGACCTCGTGAAGTTGAGGTGTCAAGCAGATCCATTAAAAATGAAGATGACTGATATTTCAATTTTTGAGAAACATTTGGCGACTTTTAACCTTTAAAACCTATATCAACATATTCTTCATCGACATAAATTTCCAATGGTATAAAATTTGTGCAATTTCCTCGCCTGAATATCAAGTTATGACTTCTGCAAGATGGTGACTCAGTCACTGTCGATCAAATTTGATGGGCAAATGTGCGCCCTTGATCTGAAATTCATTTTTTMTCCTATGTAAATTTGAATTTTTGGTTTATAAAATTTTAATCCCACATGCATGGGACTCTTGGAATATTTAATATACAAAATACTAAGCGTAATACACACTTAGTAATAAACGTGAAGAGAGAAGACTATGGAGCTTAATAACTTGACCTCCCCATAGGAAAATGATTAATAAAGTATAATTTTGCATGCCAAGTCAAACTCCACCTATGTCCATCAACATATAAATCAACCACTTAATTTTCACCGCTTGTCTTCGTAATAACATGCCACGTGTCTCCAATAATCAAATTCCATATGTCATAATCTAATTGGATGCCAAATATAACCAATAATACGTCGCCATGTGTCACCACTGGTAAGCTGCCATGTGGAACCATTCACATACTTCCATGTGGCACAATTGTGGGATGCTAAGTGTCAGGAGTTAAGTGGATGCCATAGAGAGTGTTCTTATTGGTTGATGGATGTTGGGCCCGAGACATGATCAATTTATGACAATTATTAGACACTTTTTGTCGAATGTACATATGTGTTTTTCACATTTTGAAGGAGCTTTTTGAAGAGTTTTATGATAAAACAATATGATCGACACTGAGTATGTATGATTCATGTTTAATGATTATATTGAGTATAATTCATCATGTTTTTAAACTTCCAAGGATCAAATTCACGTTTATTGGTGTTACAAGGTGAAAACGTACCACGTTTCTTCTTCCGGCACTCGTTCTGGTACCTGATCTGACACTCTATCCAGCACTGCGTATTGCACAAAAACAAAGGGAAAATTGGTCGTTATGGTATTGGAAGCCAATGATGGGTGAATCGGGAATGTGGGTTTTGTTTGTGATTGCCCCCTGCAGCTACTAATCTTTCGACAACTCAGTTTTAGTTATTCAAGAGGGGGATTATTGGCTCGCTCTGTTTTAGTAGTTAGGGCATCATTTAATGAAAATTGTCATATTTAGAAGTGGTTTGACCCTCCTGTGGTCGACCACTTGGTCTGTAAACATTATAAATACCACTGTGGTGGTCAGATGATTGTTAAGCAGTAGAAGCATCAGTGTGATAAATAGAAATACGATTTTACTCTGTTTTGCTATTTTACATTGCCAGATTATACAAGAACTGTGTTTTTGAGTTTTCGTGGTGAATTCGAATTGTTGAGTTCATGGTGTGATTTTATAAAGTGACCACGACTTATTGGGGGGCCCACCAACAATCTGGTAACTGTTCTTTGTGTTGTTTATGCATTTCATAATTTAGTTGTTCTCTTTATTTCCTGTAAATGCATTTTTATTGTGTTAATTAGTTTGTTGTTGTAGTTTAATTGCTTTGACTCTCTTTTGCAGGTTAGTATGATGGATTGTGTTAGCATGCATTGATCTTGTAGTTAGGAACGGATTTGAAAATCCCTAGACTAACCCCATGTGTAATTAGATATTAGATTATGTCTTTATTTATGATTTTAGAATCAAATTTAAAACAGAGTTTTAAATAGAATAGAACAAAGTTTTAATTTGGGTTTTCTTTGACAAGGATTTGATAGATGAATAGAGTTAATTTCAGTTTTTAATGATAGATTGCTTATTTTAGTTTTATATAGATTTTGCTTACTTAGTTGTTGGTTAATAAATTTGGTAGTTTACTTTTTAATTTGATGTCTCCATTTATGTTCTTAAGCATTTTCTTATTACAGTTTGAATTGTTAAAATAGATATATAGCATAGTTTCATTTTATGTAATTCCTTTCCTAGAGTTAAATTACAATTGTATTTCTTAGTTAATAGTTGAGTTTAAGTATGAATTTTTCTTACACAATGTAGAAGTATAATCATGATCTCATTATATTGTTGATGGTTAATAAATATGTAGGGTAATTGATGAATTTCACTAATGGATAAATTCTCATTAGATTGTTTAATCCATACCTTTCACTTTGCTATTGAGACCAGTGTTGAGCTTATACCACTTGAATTATCCTTTGTTTTCAAGTGCCATCGAGATATTATCTGACACCGAAGACATTCACACAACCACCATCATTATATTTGAATTGTCATAGGTTAAAAGAATAGTTTCTTGTTTTCATAGATCAGACAAGATAGTTTCTTGCTTTTGTAGATCAGAAGAGATAATTTCTTTCTTTCATAATTTCAAAATATAGTTTAATTGTTTTTGTAGGATAGACAGTCTTTGCTTTGATAGAGTAGATAATAGTTTTCTTATGATAGGTTCAAGACTAGTTGTTAGTTCTTCTTGATTTCAATTAAATAGATTTCCTTTCATGAATTAGAAATAGTTTTGAATTAAGAATTTAGTCCACTTGCCTCTTAGGCTAGATAGTTGTTCAATGAGAAGTTTTAATTTGACTAGTTGTAGTAGAAGTTATCTTAGAGTAGTTAGTTGTCTATTTTCTTTAATAGGTTAGTTAGTTGTCTTTGCTTACTTGCTTTAATAGGTTAGTTAGTTGTCTTTGCTTATTTGTTTATTTGCTATAGTAGAATAGTTGCTTGCTTGTTTATTTACTTGCTTTCATAGGATAGTTTCTCATTGAATGTAGGTTGGAAAGTTGAAGTAGTTTTCTTTTGTTATTTTCTTATTGTTATGATTAATAGTTGTTTTTTCTTATTTTTATGAACTCGTTTGCTTTACATAGGGTTTTTACTTGTCTTCTTAGAACTATCCATCGATCCTTGGCCCAAAAGTACTTAGGTTACATAGTTTCAAATTTCTTAGTAGGGTTTGATCATTAGATAGGTTTTTTTGAATAGATTAGCCCTTAGATAGCCCCTTCCTTAGTTAGACTATATTACTACCAACCCTTCTACCTTTGGCATATATTTTTCTACAACTCTAAGTTTACCTACCCCGGGTTGACAATTGAATTGAGGGTTTTTAGTGTGTTTTTAGTGCATATATAACACCCATCATTTTTGGCGTCGTTGTCGGGGAGTTTTCTCAAGGTAAGAAGTAGTTAGGAGATAGATCTTTCTTAGAACTTAGCATTAGATTGGTGGCAGGGGATCTTTAAGAAGAGAGGTAAGAACCCGTGCATTTGCTATAGCAAGTTCCCCCAAACCCAATGGTAGTTTTTCTTTTTCTTTTTTTTTACTTTCATGAATAGACCTAGAAACCAAATGGTATCTTTTTCTTTTGATTTTGCTTTCTTTCATGAATAGACCTAGAGATCCAAAAGGTAGATACATTAAATCTAAATCATACCTTTCAACCAAGGTTCCTTCTGACATTTTTTGGGGAAGGGATGTTCCACTTATAAAATCCACATGCCGATACCAAAAGACAAGAGCTAGATCAACTCAAAGAGCTAAAATAGTCTCTGAAGGGACTAACACAGGGAGCACTATAGAACAAGAAATTGAAGCATCAATCATATTGGGACATGAGGCAAGAACACTCGATCCTTCCGTAGAACCAAACAATACAACCTTTTCTTTTACACCACCACCAGAGGACCCTAATTTTGAGGATATCATAGACCCTGAATAAGTGAATATTTTGTTTGGTAGTTCAACCAATGTAATTATCTCTCAAACTGACACAGAAACTTTGGCACCAATAGTGTCAACCGGTTCGAGCAGAGTCCCATACATCCAATCCATAGGAAGACCTTTCCATCAAAGGGAAACCTTGTTCTCTTCAAAGGTAAAAAAACCCAAGTACTCTCTTTTTGAAAACCAAGCCAATATGGATGATCAGGAAGACCATAACAATGTAAGACATGGGGAGGAAGAAGAAACTGGAAACCAAACCGAAACTACCTTTGGGTTTCTGATTTTGAACACCACTCCAAATGTCAACATGAATAATATTCCTCTCTTAGCACTACCTACCTTTTACGGTAAAAACAATGAAGATCCAGACAACTTCCTATTTGAATTTGACATCTTGTGTAGGAGCTACAACTACATACAAGATGCCCAAAAACTAAAACTCTTTCCTGCCACCCTCAAAGACTCTACACTAAGAAGTACCAAGACTACTACAAGACCAAAGTGTCTCATAATGACATCTCTAAAATCCAACAATTAGAAGACGAGACCCTAGAAGATTATATGGAAAGATTTGGTTATATCTCTTAGAAGTCAAAATACCATGGTCTCCCAGAGGATGCAATTAGGGCTCTTTTCCTTAAGGGAATTTCAGAACAATATCTAGAGATGCTTAACCTGATGGAATCAAGTGACATCTCTCATAAAACATTTGCTGAAATATGTGAAATGTGTAAAAATTACTCAAGGAGTAGAGCCAAAACATGAAAGAATGTTCGAGACCCTTATGATAGAAGCTTAAAACCAATTAGTTTAGGTGGTATCACAAGAGAAAATATAGGAAACCTTTTAGAGAACTTCAAGACATATATCTTAAGCACAATAGGTTCCTAGTTGGACACCCTAAACATAAAAAAGAAACAGGAGGAGGAAAATGCAACAATGAGCATATATTGCCCAAGATGCAGGAGGAACCATTCCTCAAGGGAATGCCCATTAGATAACATTTCATTTTGTGGCTTCTGTATAGAAGACCATGTGACTAAAAAATGTCCATCATTGCCCAATTTATTAGCCATCTATAGGAGTGGAGATCCTAGGGAGTCTTCTTATGCACCTAGGAGGCCATGGAAACCTAGGAATTAGCCCACATACCCAGATCTACAGTCTCAAGTTCCACCCTATTATCAACAACAACAACAATGGAACTCACCAGGTTGGAAAAACTGGTCTACTCAGTACCAACATCCTTTCTTTCAAGGATGGAGAGGAGGACATAACCAAGGAAACCCTCAAGCTCCACCTATCCCTATGTCCAACCATCATTATCCTCAATTCCCACCGAACACTCCACAACTTCTGTCAGTTTTTGTTCCACCACCTTTACCTCCTATTCCACAACAACAACCGCTACAATATAAAAATGTAAGCTCCCCGAGACCAACACTATTAGCGGCACAACCAGTGACGAATCCCAATAATAGCCCCCCTCAACCTCTTCACAATGTTGACATGCATGCCTTCCTGACATATGTTATCACTCATGTTCAAGAAATTCAGCTAAGATCGGGAAAATTTCTAGAGAGGCAGAGACCTTCAGTAGTCATCCAGGAAGAAGAAGAAGAAACAACCAAACAACCCATGGATGACACCAGGTGGGAAGATGTTATTATACCTAAGAATCAAGAACCCAATATTCCCCAAATGAACCTTCACAAATTATGAAGGTCCCTCCTTATCCAAACCGATTGGTAATCGAGAAACCTACCACTCGACTGGAATTTGAAATTTTGAATGAATTGAAAAATATTTGTATCAAGATTCCCCTGCTTCAAGCCATTAAAGACATTCCAATCTACAGTAAGGTAGTAAAATAATTTTGTATCAAGAAGCTAGGTAGGAAGCAAAAGGACCCCCCTACAGTACACTTGATAGGAAGACTTTCCGAATACATATCAAAGCAACCAAAACTAAAAATATATGGGAACCCAAGAAACCCCGTAGTGACCATAACCATTAATGAGGTCTCCACTGGAAACACTCTCATAGACCTAGGAGAAACCATCAATGTTATTCCCTCTACTACCTTGGAACAATTATAGTTACAACCTCTTCTTCGACCTACCCCAACCATTTTGGAATTAGCAAAGAAGACTAGGGTTATACCTGAAGGAATTTTAGATGATGTCATGGTTACATTAGCCTCATGGGAGTACCCCGTAGATTTTCTTGTCATTCATTCAAAGTATCCTGCCAAAGGCCATCCCGTAATTTTGGGAAGACCTGGGCTAGCCACAACCAATGCATTTATTGGCTGTAGAGAAGGAGAAATGACCATATCAAATGGTCTCTCTATCCATAAGCTCACCATTTACCATCCAACTCAACCTATTATGAAGAAACTATGGTGGCTTGAATGTCCATACGAGAACGAGGAATGGGAAGAACCTGCATTGCCAAGTGACCATGCATGGGCACTCCAGGAGCACACAACAGAAAATGTGCTAAACCAGTTTATTTTTGCTATCGCATGTGTGGATTTTCCACAGTCTTTTCCCCAATTTGAATACATGTTTGGGGAATAATTTCAAGAATAATTAGATCCATCCATTTTGTCTTCAACATCTTTTATCTTCTAAATAGATGAGTCTTCCATGTCTTACACTATGCCCTACGAGATTAGTCCAGGAAAATTTTTACATATAAATTATGGGCTAGATGCAGACCAACATAAACAATTAGTAGATATCCTTAAAGAACAATCATGATCATTTGCCTGGGAATACAATGAAATGAAGGATATACACCTTGACACATGCATCCATCACATATATACCCAGGGGGAAGTAACACCTGTTAGGAAACCCCAGAGAAGGATGAACCCAACACTTAAAGATATAGTCAAGGAGGAGATCCAAAAGTTGTTAAATGTCAGATTTATCTATCCCATCTCCGACAGTAAGTGGGTATCCCCGCTTGTAGTGGTTCCAAAGAAAGTGACTAGGAAATGGAGAATTTGTGTTGATTTCTAGGAACTTAACAAAGCCACTCTGAAAGACTACTTTCCTCT